>RJWT010034640.1:0-13638 GCA_004365215.1 Cuniculus paca
GGATTATAGCAGTCATTATTGATTTCCTATTATCTTGTTCCAAAGTCTTTACTGCTTTACTTGTTTTCTTTTGATTGATTTTATTCTATTTTGCTTTGTTTGATTTTGTTTTGTGTGAAGGTCTAAGCAGCTACTTTGAAGATAAGATGCATCAGGATAGCCTCTGTTGTATTCCTGCAGTCTTGTTTGAAGTCCTGTATTGCTTTCATTGTTTTCCTTTGATTGGTTTTAGTGTATTCTGTTTTATTTGACTGTATTATTCGTGAGGGCATGAGCAGTTATTTTGAAGGTGACAAGAGGCATTATGGTAGCCATTATTGATTTCCTTTAATCTTGCTATGAGGTCTTGTATCATGTTCATTATTTTGTTGTGATTGACTATTCTATTCTATTTTGTTTTGTTTGTTTTTATTATGTTTGATGATATAAACAGCTACTTTGAAGATAACAAGATGCATTACAGTAGCCACTGTAGTATTTCAACTGCCTTGTTTTGAAGTCCTGTATTGCTTTTGCTGTTTTATATTGATTGGTTTTATTCTGTTCTGTTGTGTTTGCTCTTCTTATTCCTTATGGTATGGGAAGTTATTTTGAAAATAGCAAGGGGCAACATGGTAATCATTGTTGGTCTATTTTTGTTTTGTCTTGAAGTCTTGTATGATATTCTTTGCTTTGTTTTGATTGAACGTTCTGTTTTATTTTGTATTTGTTTTATTCTCTTCAAAATAAAAAAAAAGAATAGAAAAAAAGCGAAATTATAATTATTTGTAGATGACATGATAGTCTATATAGAAGACCCCAAAAACTTCACTAAAGGACTGCTAGATTTAATAACCAAATTCAGTAGCATAACAGGATACAAAGTCAACACTCAAAAATCAATAGTCATCTCTCACAAATATCAAACACACTAAGAGAGAAATTAGGAAAACAATATCTTTCACAATAGCATCCAAAAAAATTTGAAATGTCTAGGAATCAATCTAACAAAGGAAGTAAAAGACCTGTACATTGAAAACTACAGTACACTGAAAAAGCAGATTAAAGAGGACATCAGAAAATGGAAAGATATTCATTGTCCTTTGGTAGTAGAAACCAATATAGTGAAAATGGTCACACTTGCAAAATTGTTATACGTATTGAATGCAATTCTGATAAAAATACCAACAGAATATCTCACAGAATTACAGAAAGCAATCCTAAAATTCATTTGGAACCAGAATAGACCTAGAATAGCAAAAACAGTTCTAGGCAACCAAGGCAAGACAGGAGGCATCAAAATCCCTGACTTGAAATTATACTACAAAACAACTGTGGTAAACATAGCATGGCATTGGCAAAAAGACTGACCTGAGGGTCAATGGGAACAACAACAACAACAAAAAACAGACCTGAGGATCAATGAAACAGATTAGAAGAAGCAGGAAAAACTGCAAACAAACTCAACCACCTTACATTTGACAAAGAAACCAAACACCTTCAATGGAAGAAAGATAGCCTCTTTAATAAATGGTGTTAGAAAAACTGGTTTTCCACATGCCGAATATTAAAACTAGACCCATATTTTTCACCATACACTAAACTAAAATTGAAATGGATCACAGACCTAAATATTATAACAGAAATATTAAATCTGCTGGAAGATAGAATGAGTAGAACCCTTGAAGACACTGGTATGGGTAAAGACTTTATGAACAAAACCCTGATCACACAGCAACTATCACAAAGAATTAACAACTGAGATTTCATCTTATTAAAAAACTTACGTGCTGTAAGAGAAACCACTAACAGAGTGAAGAGACAACCCGCAGTGTGGAAAAAATCTTTGCCAGGTGTTACTCAGACAAAGGACTAATGTCTAAAATATATAAAGAACTCAAAAAAATTGGACCCCCAAATTTAAAGACCCAGTCCAGAATGGGCATCTGAAATGAATAGCCACCTCTGAAGTGAAACATTATTAAGAGCAAATAAATATATGAAAAAATGTTTAAGATCATTGGTCATTTGGGATATGTAAATTAAATCAATGATGTGATTCCATGTCACTCCAGAAATAATGGCTACCACCAAGAAATCATTAATAACAAATGCTGGCAGAGCCCTGGGAAAAAACGAACACCTCTACACTGTTGGCGAGAGTGTAGACTGGTACAACCAGTGTGGAAGTCAGGATGGAGATTCCTCAAAAAACTAAAACTAGTGGTTCCATTTGAGCCAGGTAGTCCCCTTCTTGATATCTTCCCAAATGAATTAAAAGCCCCATGCCACAGTGATTTATGCACACTCAGGTGTTCCACTGAATTGGCACTATTTGTAATAGCTAAATCTTAAACAGCCCAAATGCCCATTAACTGATGAATAGATAAAGTTTTTTTTATACAATAGAGTACAACTGTCACAAAGAAGGATAAGCTTGAGATATTTCTACATAAATGGATACACCTTGAGACCATACTCTTAAGTGACATAAATCAGACACACATGTTTATATGCCACTTTGTGTGAGAAACCAAAAGTGTAAATATGACCAATAAGTATGATAGATTTTGGAAAATGAGAAGGAAATGTTCAAGTAAGAACAAAAACAAGGGAAGGGGGAGTGGGAAAGGAAAGAAGGGAAAAGAAAATAGAAAATAGAAAATAGAAAAAAGAAAAAAATGCAAACAAAGCTTTTGTAAATAAGGAGGAAAAAAGAGGTTGATGGAAGGGGAAGGGAATAAGAAAAAAAGAGGCAGCAGTTAGATACCGTGTACAGGTACAAATTCTCTATGATGAATATTATCATTATATATATCTAAAATGTACCAATAATATAAAAATAAACACAAAACAAAAATTTAAAAAAACATGCCATACATAAACAACCTGTGGTACAGCTGTCCAGTGGTACGTTACTCAGACGAGAAGGAATTACTGACCCATGCAAGAATCTGGATAAATCTCACATGCAGTGTGCTTAGTGATACTGGTGATTCCAGTTATACAAAATTCTGAAACAGACAAAGCTGATCTATGGTAAGGAAAAAAAAAAACAAAACATACTGCACTAGCTACCCCCAAGAAACTGGAAGTGGGAAGGGGCATGAAGGTCTTTCCCAGAAGACATTATGGAATATAGTTGGCAGAGGCTCTGGTAATATAAGTGAATGTATTTGTCAAAACTCAGCAAATGTATGCTGAAGATTTGTACATTTTATTTCATGTACAAAAAACTGTGGATACCGATTTCTACTTAATGAAATATGTGCTGAAATATATAGAGGGCTGAATATATTTTGCTATCTATAATTTACTTTGAAATGCAATGATATTAAAATGGTGAGAAGAAAGGATAGAAATGTCACAAAGCGAGTTTTATAAAGTATTAATGTTTAAATCTATGTAGTAGGCTTAAGTGTTTTTGATGTACAACATTATTTAAATTGTGTTAAGTACTGGAAATACGATCAAATGTTAGGGGAAAAACATTCTGGTATTAAAATGATAAAAATTTTAACAGACACTTCTTGAAATTATTTCTAAATGGCCAATAAACTGATGAAAAGGTGCTCAACTTCATTAATCATCAGAGAGATGCAAATTAAAACTGCAGGAAACTCAATTTTCACCCATGAAAACGGTTTAAATGGAAAACCACTTGTTGATGAGGCTGTGGAACAACTGGACCTCTCTTGAATTCCTCATGTATTAGTAATATCTGTATTTGTATGTTGACACAAATACTAAATTTGAATATGGTATAACCTATGAGTAAAAAATTCTATTGCTAGGTATATAACAAACAGAAATGTATTCATCATTCACCATATTCACCAAAGGATATGTGGTAGAATGTTTATAGCAGCAATATTTTTAATAACTCCAAAATGTGTACTAATACACCAATCTGTCAACATTTGGCTAAACTGCGGTATATTCGCACAATGGAATGCAATATAGCATAGTCGTGAACAATCTATAGCTACACTCAGAATGTGATGAACTTCATGAATGTAACAGTAATTCAAAGAAACCAAGAACAAAAAAATACATGCAAATGTGAGTACTCTTCTGTGCTGTCAGGAGTAGTGGTCTCTGCATGTGGTGGTGCACCCCTGTAATCCCAGCACTTGGGAGGCTGAGGCAGAATTGCTGCGAGTTCCAGGCCAACCTGGGCTACAAAGTAAGTTCAAAACCAGCCTGAGGGTCTCAAAAAAAAGAAAGAAGAAGAAGAAGAAGAAGAGGAGGAGGAGGAGGAGGAGGACGACGACGACGACGAAGAGAGAATAGAGAAGAGAGAAGAGAGAAGAGAAAAGAAAAGAAAAGAAACGAAAAGAGAAAAGAAAGCAAAAAAATGTAATGGTCAGTTTGTAAGTATGGTTAGTGCTTGGAAGGAAGCATTCCTGGAATGCTAGTTATGTTTTGTTGCTTGAGCTGGCTACTGGTTGCACAAGTGTTCCTGGTTTATGAAATTTCAGCAGACTACATTATGACTGGTGTACTTAATTACCTGTAGGCATGTTACATTTTAATAAAAAGCACTCTGTCAGAACCTATAAGCAAAAAAGACTTGAGAAGAATTTGAGGGACAGGATCAAATTTACATTAGGAAGATTAGCAGAGGACTCCAGGAGAGGAGTTACCAGGCTGCTTCTAAAAGAAATGCAGACAAGTAAGAAGGTTTGAATTCAAGCGAACTCGAGGTAGGAGTATAGTGAGCACTTCAGAGTAAATACGGCAGCATTTGAGTAGCTTACTAGATCTCGTGTCTGTTGATTGTAAAGTGAGAATAACAGCACCTACTTCGTTGAGGTTGTTTTGGCCGTTTATTTAATAAGCTATGGGAGTTTTGCAGTGACCCTACATCGATGCTTACTGTACACTGTACGGAGTGAGTTACGAGGTTGAAATTAGAAAATTGGAAGAGAAACACCCTGATCTCACAAGGTCTATGCAGCCTTGCCTCTCCCCCCAGCTCCCAAGCACAAGTAAAATCACCTCCCTGCTTAGGACTCACTGGGTCAGGGTAGGACACAGGGTAGAAAGCTAAGATGAGAAATGAAACGGGACATATCAGAATCTGCGCGTGGAGTGGGCCCCAGTTATGGGCGCCGGGCTAGCTAGGACTCCATTCATATAGCCGCGGGTGGGGAAGCGCCAGGACCCAAAGGTTAGGGCTGAGCTTTCCTCCGCTCTTATTCTCCAAATTGTGGATTTACGGGAGAGGGCGGGATTCAGGGCGAAGGGTGGAGTTGGGGCCGGAATCGGGGCCAATGGAACAGGAGCATCTCCCTGTTTAACCAATGAGACGCTGTGAGAACTGCTTCCGCCCTGTGTTTGGCAGATGCATCTCTAGGTTCTCACAACCTTGGGCGGGGAAGGGTCAGAACTCGGGTCGCGTGGGCCCGCTCCGCAAGGCCTCTCCTGCTCTGACCCCTGGGCGATCACAGACTGGGGGTCACCTCTCCTCCAACCCCGTCCCTATCCGGAGGTGCGGCGCTTGCGCCTGCTTGGCCTCCGCAGGCCCTCTTGGAGGAAAGGCCTGATGAGGCCTTGCTGAGTGCTAACACTCACCCCAGCTGTGAAAGACAGCTGAAGCTACTTTTCACTTAAAAATTATAGGTGGGCGTGGGGTCCTGTTGTTAATACACCCTTTAATGCCTGCAGCACCTGGGGTATGTGGGTAACAGTTTCAGTTATTTCATTGGTGGGCGTGTTGTTCCCAACTCGTTTCTAGCTCGCGCTTTCTCTGCTAATTTAATTTTAAGGTAGTTCAAGTGAGGTAAAGTCCCAGCTAGATTTTCAAGTGCCTTCGCGATGCAAACCTATTCTTAAAGCAGCGCTATTCATCTTCCCCAGAGGTAAAGCAGATTTCTCCATTGCCAGGAATGGCATGAGTCAATATGTACAGAATTCTTGCTCTTGATAATTTAAGATTTTCTCAAGTACGGTACTTAAACTTTTTTTTTTTAATGTAGTGGGGATTGAACCAAGGGCCTCCTGTACCAAAACCCCTGTGGACGGTGTCAGTCTAACCCACCTGGCAATTTGGCACACAGATGCAAAATAACAAAGAGAAAGTTGTGTGGATGAGTAACTCTGAGATGACCCAGTGCTCTCTGTGGAACAAAGGGCCACAATTCCAAAAGCTCATGGCTTTTATTGGTGGTATCAATCAGAGAGGTGGGTGGGGTCACAGCAGAGCCCTAGGAAAGAGAAACTTTGCAGGCATTGGGTGTAAAGAGAAACAGCAATTTTGTACCAGTCGCAGAAACCCTCCAATTAGCAACACAGCAGACAGCTTGGTGGATGCAAGGCTGGCCCCTTTCCTGCCAGGAAGGTATAATTCCTTCTGAGTCCCATGGCCTCGGCAGAGATGTTATCTCAGGTCTTAGCCCTGGAATCTCACACGTCCTTGCTCAGTCTCCCATTCTAACCATAAGCAACAGGGGCAGTTCTCGCCTTCCTGCTGCAGTGAGACATATTGGTGTCTCTGCGTGACTCGATCACATTCTTTTGGCCAATTAAGGGAACCTCTGCTTCTATCTAACCAGCTATGCATATCTCAGTGAATAAGGTTGAAGTAAAGGTCAGGTAAGGATGGAGGCAAGGGGCTTCATTTCTCAGAAGAGCACAACTTGGCAGTCTCCCACACGCCTGCATACTAGGCAAGCACTATAATTGCCAAGTTATAACCTCCAGTCCTTTTTAATTTTGAGACAGGTTATCACTACATTTCCCAGGTTGAGGTGAACTTGCAATCTTCCTGCCACAAGCTCCACAGTAGCTGGGATTCCAGGACTCAGCTGATATCCAAAGTCTTAAGGAAGGATTGAAAAGTTCCTAAGAAAAGAAGTATTGCTGAAGCTATGGAAAAATTGAAACCTTTGTGAATTGCTGGTAGAAAAGTAAAGTGGTGTTGCTTCTGTGGAAAAACTTCACTTGTTCCTCAAATAATTAGAGCAATCATGTAATCCAACAAT
This sequence comes from Cuniculus paca, assembly GCA_004365215.1. Taxonomy (NCBI): domain Eukaryota; kingdom Metazoa; phylum Chordata; class Mammalia; order Rodentia; family Cuniculidae; genus Cuniculus; species Cuniculus paca. The sequence goes on from RJWT010034640.1 coordinate 6,966, forward strand.
TTTATTTTTTAGTGTATATCAAAAAAATTGAAAGCAGGGACTCAACAGGTACTTGTACACCATATTCATACTAACATTATTTGCAATAGCCAAAAGGAGGACATGATGCAAATGTCCAACAACACATGAACAGATAAACAAAATGTGCTAAGGCATATATGTATGTTGGAATATTATTTGATCATGGAAAGGAAGAAAGTTCCAATATTTGCTTCAATATTGATGTACCTTAAAAGCTATGGAGTGAAATAAACCAGACATAAAAGCAAATACTGTACTGTACTTGTGACATACCAGAGTAGCACATTCATAGAGAACAAAAGTAAAATAGTAGTGACCAGAGTTAGAGGAAAGAAATGAGGTATTAGCCAGGCGTGGTGGCTCACGCCTGTAATCCCAGCACTCAGGAGGCTGAGACAGGCAGATCCTTGTGAGTTCGAGACCAGCCTGGGCTACAAAGTGAGCTCAAGGCCAGCCTGAATGGCATAGTGAGACCCTGTCTCAAAAACAACAGGGCTGGGGATCTAGCTCAGCAGTCTAAGCGCCTGCCCGGCAAGCGCAAGGTTGTGAGTTCAATCCCCGGTGCTGCAAAAAAAAAAAAAAAAAAGAAATGAGGTATTATTTACAGGTAGAAAATTTCTGTTTAGGGTGATAAAAAAAATCTAGAAATGGATGGTGGTGATGGTAATTACATAAAGTTGTGAATGTACTTACTGTCAAACAGTTGTACACTTAATAGTTAAAAGGATAAATTTTATGTTCTGAATCTCTGTCACACACATTTATACACTCATCAGTAGATAAATTCTAAAATCATATCCAGTCACTGGAATATCTTGTTTTAATTGTAGCATTTGTATTATACAACCTTAATTTGTGGAAACTTTTTCAAACTTTTAGCTAGCTAACTGACATGTTTTCAAAAGTTATAAAGTGCTATTTTTCAGTATGTGTGTGTTGTTTTCAACTCAGAACACACTAAGTAGTATTTGCAGGATGAACTTGGGGAACAATACTTGTTAAAATTTCAGGAAACCCAACCATATCGTATTACAAAGATTGGAAACATCAAATTCATTTTCTTGTAATATATTCGGAAATAGACTATTTTGGTATCTTGGACTTGAGCCTCTCTATCAATCAATACCATGGAAGTAGGACTACTATCCATATGTAGACTTATATTTACTGATAAGGGAACAATTATTTATAAAATAATATTAAATCCAGTATTAGCTGTTATTTCATACATTTACTATTTCTAGAGATTCATGTTACACTTACCACACTGAATTTTTTTTAAGAAGCACCATCATTGTTTTGGGGTTTGTTTGTTTTTTTTTTGCAACACTGGGGATTGAACTCATGACCTCGTGCTTGCCAGGCAGGCACTTAGGCCGCTGAGCTAGATCCCCAGCCCTTGTCTTTTTGAGACAGGGTCTTACTGTGCCATTCAGGCTGGCCTTGAGCTCACTTTGTAGCCCAGGCTGGTCTTGAACTCACAACAATCCTCCTGTTTCAGCCTCCTGAGTGCTGGGATTACAGGCATGCGCCACCAGGCCCAGCTCACCATCATTGTCGAAAGTAAATATGCTTTCAAGGTGTGAATATTATTGTTCCAATAAGCATATGATGGATTATATTCAGGTGGTGGTAGCAAGAAACTTTTGATTCCATCAGGATTCTTAGGTTTTCATAAATTTATTGGGAAAATAGGTCTTCCGCAGGAAGGAAGAGGAATAGTATTTGCCGTACTTCTAAAGTTTCGTTTTGATAAACAGCATCTTTTTAAAAGAAAAAGTATGTAGGAGAAATTGAGGTGTGTGCATATGTCCTTAAGTGACCAGCACTGTATTCGTAAATACCATGTATCTTGCAGTGAACAGTGTGGAAGCTGATCATTTTTCAATTTGAAGTAAAATACTTTCGAGGAAAAGAAAAACTAGAATTGGAAAAACCATAATTTCAAACTAGCACGGTCTAAATATATAACCAAGGCAAGAGGCAGTTTACATGTTCTTTGGATATGTTTTTGTAATCTGAGGTTCTTTTGGGGGTGCAGGGAATAATACTACTTTCTCATAAGGAGTGAACTTCAAGTATCATATTCCTGCTCATTGGACAGGTGAGAGGATGCTGATGTATCCTTTTGTATGTGGGAAAATAGAAGCCATTTAGGTTGAGGTGGATAGGGATTGACATCTTCATTAACATCTCCTAGGATTATTTGTACTCTTCTGTTAAAACTTACTAATTGCTCGGGTGTGGTTAGAAGAGGAACTGTTGCCAGGATAGATTATAATGTTTCAGCTGGTTGCAACAGCACTTTCAAAGTTGTTGGCTAGCTTTGTTAGTAGCTGTGAATAGAAATATCTTTTTTTTTTAAACCTTAAAAATGAGTGATCATTATTTAAAACAAAGCATTCATATTAAACTCGGAGTAAAGTTAAGTAAGTCTGCAAATAAGACACTTGAAATATTTGACATAGATTGTGTTGACAAAGTCAAGAGCGAGTATTTCTGACTTCCACGAAGGCTTCAGAAGGCAACGCTGACGACCATGATGACGCACAAAGTCGCCCACAGAACCCATGAAAATGCTGAGGGGCAGACATTTGGTTGGGTCAGAGATTACATTTGCTTACATAGTCATTAAATGCGAAGATGGCTGAAAAGTTAAATAAATAGGCTCATTCTGAATGAAAACTTAAACATGCAGAAAGTTTCTGGGAAGATTATTTCTTATGCTATTGTGGTTGATGATCTTGCAGAAGCCAAACCAAATTAGAGTGGCAACTGTAACGTGCTACTTGGGGATACATTCAGGGTACAATCCTAATGTTTTATTTCATTGGTCTTGGAGAAATTTCAGGCAGAAACTATAAGATATGATCAAATAATAGTTAATGTTTAAATTTTTAAAACTTACTGCAGTAAAAGATATAGGCCATGAATCCTCCTCAAAATACTCCTCACTTCGAATACATCCTGTCATTCATTCTTGCCACTGTCTGAAGCAGTTCTGGAAGTTCTCTTTAGTGAGTGTCTTTAGTTGCACTATTGTGGATTCCTTGGTGTCCTGAACCAATTCAAAACAGTTACCTTCCATGGTCATTTTGACTTTGGGGTGCCGTAAGTCACCTGGAGCCAGATCTGATCAATAAGCTGGATGAGGACATACTGTAATGACTTTTACAGAAACTGCCATAAATGTTTGAATCAACTCAGCACACTGAGGCAGCCATGAAGACACTCACCAAAAAGGACTTCCAGAGCTGCTTCAGAAAGCCGTGAGAAACCAATGATGGGATGTGTGTGTTCAAAGCAAGGAGAGTATTTTGAAGGGGGTTAATGGCAACATGACTTTGACTGCAATAAATTTTTAAATTTTTATTTGAACATTCACCATATGCTTTGATCACACTCCATGAAACAAGTCTTTAAATTCTATTCTTTGGCTCTGCAGGTGAGATTTAAACAGCACGATGCCTACCATATTGCTGGGTGTGACAAAGCAGAGGCTGCAGGGAGGAGTCCTTAGTAGGAGTGAGGAAATGCTAAAAACAGGAGCTCTCCAGTACATAATCAGCAGGTTACCTACAGGCAGGACAGTGAAACTTTGAACAGGAAGCTAGAAATTGTAATTCTATATGTAAATATATCAAAAGGAATGAGAGTAACTGTGTTTAGGCAGAGATTTGCAGACTTGTGATACTGAAACTTCTTTTTCCAGTAGGAGAGTGGACTCAGGTATTGGAAACCTATTCTATTCTTTCAGAAGGGAAGAAACAGAACTGTAATCCCAACTATTGAGGAGGCTGAGTGGGAGAACTGAGTTTGAGCCAGCCTGAGCAACATAGTCATATTGGGGCACCATCTCAGGGAGCGGGGAGAAAAGTGGGTGGGGGAAATAGGAATAAAATAGGCTATGGGGCTTTAGGGAATGGTCAGCAGTTTGAAGTAAAAATATACTCTTCTCTTACACTTCCCCCGACCAACCCAAAAGAATTCAGAATTTTATTTTTGTCAGGATCTTACAATACTTGCTATTCTGTAATATAATCTAAATTTCAGTTTTAAAAAGATTTTTATACATAAACTGTTCAGGAGTGAGATTTGGTTTGAAAGGTAGAAAAATAGGGTCAATGTTGATTTTTTTTTTCCTTCAGTACTGGGAATTGAACCCAGAGCCTTCTGATTTAGCTTCATTTCCAGCTTTTTATTTATTTATTTATTTTTTGGTTTTTAGGCAGGGTCTCTCTCTGAATCACTAAATTGCCCAGGCTGAGCTGGATATTAAGATCCTCCTGCCTCAGCCTCCCAGAATGCTGGGATTACAAGAGTGTGCCACCACGACCTGCAGATCCAAATTTCTTTCATTATGAGAATAAAATTTCATAGTTCAAAAGGGATTATTAGAATTAATACATAAACAACCTACATAGTCTGTTTATCCACAACATGGGACTGGTAGTATTTTTTGTTTTGATTGGGTTTGGTTTTTGTTTTGAGACAGGGTCTCACTATGTAGTTCAAACTGGCCTCAAACTCACAGCAATCCTCCTACATCAGCCTCTTAAGTGTTGGGACTAGTTTTTGACCTGGGACTAGTTTTTGACCTTCACATTTTCCGTGTGTGTGTGTGTTTCTTGTTTTGTTTTGTTTTGTGACAAGGTCTTGTTGTGCAATTCAGGCTAGCCTTGAACTCATCATGTAGCCCAGGCTGGCTTGAACTTGCAGGGATCCTTCTGCCTCTGCCTCTCAAGTGCTGGGATTACAGGCATGCACCACCATGCCCAGCATTATATGGGTTTCTGAGTGTGGCTGATCTTAGCCTAAGCATTAGCTCTAACAGGTTTCATTAAATGAAAGGCATTATCTCGAATATTTATGAGGCCTTTGACAGCTTCAATCACATTACATTCCAACTGGTAGTTTTGCTGAAACATTTTAATAAAGAAGCATTAAAAATTCATGTCTGAGTTGATATAGAAAAGGTATTCTTATACAAAATAGATTAAAGTTGGTTTCACAAAGAAATTCTGGTAAGTCTAGGAAAATAATACACAAAAAAAGATTCCAGTATTGTTATGGTTGATACATTGTGTCAACTTGAGAAGTTTAGAAGTTTAAGGGAAAGTCTTAGCAGGGAGCCAGGGTTCTTTCTTTGTAAATATCCTCATCTTGTGCAAAGGAGGGCAAGGAGATTTTGTAAGTGCTACACCCACCCTGAGGGGTGGGGGTGGGGTGGCCTGTGTACAATATAAGGAGGAGAAGAGGCTTGTTTCCTGCTTTTGCTCTGGCTGCTGCCTTGAAGTATTGCCCCAGTGCTGTGCCACTCTGCCTTGGAGCCAGCTGATTATGGACTGAAATCTCCAAAAACAGTGCGGTAAATAAACCTTTCCTTCCTTCATTTTGGGTGTTGGGTGTTTTGTCCCAAAAATGAGAGAAAAGTAACCAAGACAGAATTTGGTACCAGAGGAGTGGAGTTGTTGCTGTGACTACTTCTGACCATGTGTTTCAGGAGCCTTTGGGAATGGTTTGTGGGAAGAGTTTGGAAAGGTTCAGAGATGTCGCCTGAAAGAGTAGAGCTGCAACAGTTTATGCTGTTCTGTACGGGAGATTCTGGTTGGAGCTTAGGAGACCAGAAAACCAGTAAGACCAGGTTCAGGAGGTTTCTGCTAGAAAGAAGGACTGCATTGGGTGCTGGACTTCAGATGATGTATATTATGGGTTGGCAGAAAGTTTGTCTGCATTTTGCTCATGTCCAGAGACTCTGCCTGAGACTTAAGATTAAGGATGGTTGACTAATTAATCTGGCAAAAGAAATTTCAAGGCAGTCAAATATTGAGACTGTGGCATGGCTATTGTTGGGGGCTTTTAGCCAGATTTATGTTGTGAATCTAGAGCAAAGAGCCCAGCAGGATGATTTAAAATGTTGTGAGTTTCAGTTCAGGCTGGACTTTTAGCGGGCGCTGGTGTTCTGTAGAATAACTCATCTGCAAGCACTGGAGAAGAGGGGGAACCTACCTGTCCATTTCCAGAACATTGCATCAGTGAACCTGTTTTCTGCTTCTAACAGCCTCTGAAGACAAATAATTACTGTGTTATGGCAGGGATTTTGCACTCAGTGGTTCAGGGGCCCCCAGGAAGGCTACAGACTGTGACAAAAGGTATCAACTCTTTCATGGGTACAGATTGGATTTGTCACAAATTTACAAAATCAAGAATTCCAGATAAAATGTCTCAGCCTTCACCTGAAGATCATGAAAAATATGGTGGGGACCCACAGCACCCTCACAAACTGCATGTTGTTACCAGAATAAAAAGTATAAAAGGACGTCCATATTGGGAAAAGGACACAATAAAGATACTTGGATTAGAAAAAGCACACACTCCTCAAGTTCACAAGAATATCCCTTCAGTAAATGCAAAACTGAAAGTGGTTAAACATCTGATAAGAATCCAGCCACAGAAGCTGCCACAAGGACTTCCCACAGAAGAGAACATGGCTAACACGTGCCTCAAGAGCACCGGGGAGTTAGTGGTGCAGTGGCATCTGAAGCCCGTGGACACCTGTAATCCCAGCACTCAGGGCACTGAGGCAGGAGGATCCTTGCAAGCTCAAGACCAGCCCCAGGCTATATAGTTCAAGGCCAGGCTAAATTACATA
>RJWT010034641.1:0-13637 GCA_004365215.1 Cuniculus paca
GTTTTTGGTCTCTTTTGCCACTCTTCTGCCCTGTTTTGCTCTTGCTGCTTGTGAGCTGCTGCCCTCTCAGCCACATCACCCTGCTTTGGAGTCAGCTGGATATGAACTGAAACCTCCAAACTGTAAGAAATAAACCTTTCCTTCCCTAATTTTGGGTGTTGGGTATTTTGTCTTAGGAATGAGAGAAAAGTAACCAAGACAGCCATTATCATCAGAGGAGCTCAGATCCTTGCCATTGCTGAGGATGGATGTGGTTCTTTTTGAGGGAGCTCTGGTCCTTACTTTGAGCATCACTTCTTGGCTCCAGTGCAGATCCTTGATACAGACTTGCATGAGACATTATCTGGGCTCTAGGCCTCCAGTTGGACTCGTGGAGGACTTTGCTATAAGCTCTAGGTCTTCAGATGGACTCATGAAGGACATTGCCATGGGATCCAGGCCCTCAGCTGGATTCTTGGGTTCTCCAGAGTGTGGACAGATCTCTCACACTTGTTTACATTTGAATCTTTGGGTGAATATTATACAGTAACATTATGGTTTGTAGGTGGCCCCCCAAGCCTCATGTAATCATGCAAGAGGCTGAATCTAGCGTTTGTGATTGATTCATTGTCTAGTGCTGGGATTGGTGGTGTGTGTTCTGCACCTGCCCAGGGGTGGAGCTGACATACCATGTAAGGTCGGAAAGGAGACATGTTTTTCCCTTTTTGCACGGTTCACTCTTGCGGTTTGCCATGAGCTGCTGCCCCTCAGTCATGCCACCCTGCCTGGAAGCCAGCTGAGTGTGGACTAAAACTCTGAAAATTGTAAGAAATAAACCTTCCCTTCCCTAACTTTGGGTGTCAGGTGTTTTGTCTCAGCAATGAGAGAAAAGTAAACAAGACAGTAACCTTATAAACTATGCATCCTGTATTAAATATATTTCTTTGTAAACCCTGACTACAAGAATCTTGTTTTATTTACTTTCTCATTTATGCATCTGCTTATTTGCTTCCTGTCTGTCTGCCCCTTAATGTACTTTATGGATGGGTTGGGGCAGGGACTCTAGATCCAGTGCTTAGAACACAGCTTGGCAGATAGGAGGCTCTTAGAACCCCTTTTTCCTTTCAAGTGAAGACCACAAGTGGTGGAGTTAGTTTAAATTCTGCAGTCTGATTCCTGAGCCTGTGACCAGAACCATTATGCATATTTTTCCCACTCCGTAACTTACTTAATTCTGTTTTACATATACAGTCTTTCTGCCAACTCAATTAGAGTCTACATCTCTGCACTCTTGCCTCTGAGCACCTAGCTTTGGCATGGGTCCCAGCTTGTGCAACTGTGTATGACTGACCAGCAGAAGGCCAAGTGTGTCTATGGCCATTAGGTGGTGCTGTTGGGAAGGGCAAAGTGGTCCCCAGTGGCTTCTAAAAGAGGGCAGTTTGAGGGTGAGACTGGCTGGAGAAAGGGGAAATAAGGGAGATTGAGGTAAGAAGGCCTTGCCATCCACAAAGCCTGTCTCTTCTTCCAGCTGACTCCAGGCACAAGGCAGGTGACTGTGGGAGAGCAAAAACAGCAAAAGTGGACAAGGCCCAACTTGCTGCCCATGGGTCCAGGGGTCCTAGGGTTAATGATGGCAATGGGGATGGAGGCACTGGGGATATCCCCACTATACTACCTGCCTGAGTGAAGACCTGCTAGTGCATACTTATATAGGACTATCCTTGTGCCTGCCTACTGATCTCATGCCTGCTGATCTAGTGCTGATTGCAAACCCACATGCTGAGTGGGGGAATATCAATGGGACAGGCACCAAGCAATAACCCTTCTACATTCTCAGTTTTCCTGGGTGACTTCTTGGGTTGTAAATTCATCCAGAATGGAAAGCCTGGTCTGGTTTTCTTCCATGTTCCCATCACACCAGGAATCATGTCTTAGACACATAGGTACATGATCAGGACAATTGACCATCCCAGTTTATCCAGCACTGAGTAGGTTCCTGAATGCAGGACTTCCAATGTGAAAAATGGAATAGTTCCAGTCACATCAAAATGAGCTGGTTGCTTTATCAGTACAAGAGACCTCTCGGCTGATCCCTGAGGTGTAAATCTTCCTTTATCCTTACCTTGGGGACTGTGCTGGTTGACTGAATGTGAGGCTATCTTGGATCTCCATATCGTCTGCCCTGTGAAGTCAGGCAAAGAGCTTGATATGGCCCAGGGGCTGTCATCTGGAGATCTCATGTGGGCAGGAGACAAGCTCTCACGTGCAGGCAACTGTAATGGGACCACATGACCAGTCCCAGTGCATGGAGCCCAAGTAACAGGCTGAAGGGGCCTCCCTGTGTACTTAGCATCATGGAAGGCTTTCTGGAGGTGACTATATGAAGGGGTGGGAGGATCTTGGGTGGAGAGAGGAAGGTACAGGCAGAAAGGAAGCTGTGATGTGTTTTCAGGTAGAAAAACGGGTAGGTCACTTGGGCCCAGAAGAAAAAGGAGAACCAGAGGACAAAGAAATAATAATAAAGGGGAGAGAGGCAGAAAAAAAAAACCCAGTGGAGAAGATTGGGTTTGCAAGGCAGTGAAGAATTACCATAAGGTGTTACTCAGGGTTGGAGAATATGTGGTCACTCAAAACATACTAAGAAATGTATGAATTGAGAGAAGCCACTTCCTATCACTTACCTGTTTTTTTTTTAACTTCTGGCTGTGTTTGTACACTCTGCTGGGCCCTAGGAATTTGGCTGTCTTAAGAAGCCCCCCAGGAGTGTTTTGGAGACCAATGGACTCCCTGTATCCTGACCTTGGGGTCAGAACTTTTGAGTCTCCCATTCCCTAGCAGGATTCCTCCCTTCCAATCCCAGTTCTGATTAGGTGTTAAGAGTTACATGAGCCTTAGAATTAGGGGCTTTAGAAGAACAGCCTATCACCCCCACATTTGCATACCTCCATTTTATGGGACACAGTGTTTAGACAACTCTTGCTACCATCGAACAGGTCTCAGAATGTTCTTAAGCTAAGACAAAATTCATAATTTCGGTCCTTAGGTCTAACATTGTGCTTTGATTGTTTACATTCATTCTTAGTAAAAGCACTTGAAATATTTGAGGACAACCTTCCTGCTTTCTAGGGTATTTTCTTCTCTAGACTAAATATAAATTTCTGATATGAAAATCCTTTAGGTCATTGCTTTACTGGTATACCCCTCACCCCCAAACCATCATGAATCTCTAGAGTCTGGTCCACACCTTAGCACAGGGGGTTCTCTATAGATACATATTGAATGAATAGGAGAATCCATATCACCCTCCTTTGAGGGTCTCTCATAATTTGTGGAGCCCATAGGCCCACAACTGTATATACTGAGTTAGCTGTCAACTAGAATCTATGACATCTGTGATTTTCCTTGGTAGTGCCCCTTTCCCCTTTCTGAAAAGCTTCAGTCCAGATGCAGATGGCTGGAGGAATCTGGCTGCTATGTTCATGGTTCTAGCTGTGGCCTGATCTCAGGGTTTGTGGCTATGGCCTGCATCTGGGTTGTTAGGAGTCAGGCTCCAGCATCAGTGCCTCAGAGGAAATATGCTGGTTCCCATGACAGCTAGATGAAGGTCTGCTGGATGCTTGATGTTGTTCTCTTGTCTGCAGTTTGCAGGATTGTCACCTTCCCATATGCTGAGGTCTCCTCAGAAATTACCAGGTTGCTCCTCTGTCTGATATGCTGGACTCTCCCTTCTCATTAGCCCTTTACTGCTTCTTAATGTCTGTGTATCTGATCTTGAACTATAACTGTGCTTGTCTTTAAGAGCAGAGAACAAAGATATTTCTTGTGTTTGATCCAAGGCAGATAAGAGTCTGTGTGCTTCCCTCAGCCCTATCAGAAACTTCACATACAGAGACATTCCTGCAGCCTCCTCAGGGTACAGCCCTAGGGAGCAGCTGGAACCAGGCTGAGCAGCTGGGTCTTGGAGATCAGCTGGCTTATTCCAAAGTAGGCTGTGGATAAAAAGGCTTATTCCAACAGGTGAGAGGCAAGAGAACTATAGTTCATGTATCTAGAGATGTTCAGGGATTTGAGACATCAGGAGGTTTTTGGAAAGACAGATGACCTGAAGGAAAGATAGCTCCTACCTCTACACAGGGACACCAACCACCTGTTTCACCATTATCTCTAGAACTTGGTATGCATGAAGCATGACATTTGGCAAGTGATCAGCAAGCACTTGTTAGATGGAGGAATGAACCAATGAGAAGGTGGTTGTGGCATGTGCACGTCTGTCAGATGAATGAGAGTTCTGTTCAGTAGTTAGAATGACTTGAGTTAGAATCCCAACTTCATCATTTACTGGTTTTATAAGACCGGACCAGGGCAGCTGAACTCCCTGAAGCTGTTGCTGGAATTCCCTTAGAGAATGGCCACAGAGTCTGGCCCACACCTTAGCACAGGGGGTTCTCTATAGATACATATTGAATGAATAGGAGAATCCATATCATGGCCTGTAGAACACCTGTAATCTCAGTGAGTATGTATGTAATGGTTCTATATTTGTTGTCTCTTGGAGCCTTACTAAAATTCTGCTACAGTTCTATCCTATTCTAGGACATCTCTATGATCTAGAGTTCAATGTGATTCCAGTGTCTCAAGGCCCTCACTTCAGCCAAGAGGTGAGACATTAGCCATATATGACCTTCAGGGAGGGATCTTTTTGTACTGACTGAATAAAGAGTGTGGCAAGAGAGTGGAGAAGAAGCTTCTCCTCCCTTCAGGAGGTTGACTTTTGACATAGTTTGTGCTGGACACTGCTGAGGAAGCAGCCTTTCATTCTTTCATGTCAGTCCTGTGCTTCTGTGGCCCTTCCGCATAATTTAAGTGTGTAGTCTGCATTTCCACTACAGGTAGAGAAGCACCAGTGCAAGGCCAGGCTAGCCAGGTTGTCTGACTTTCCTGAAATGTCCAGATAGCAGGGCTGACAAATTTGGTATTTGAGTCTGTGTTCATCTCAGAAGCAGGTTTAATTCTTCTCTCCAACATGGATACTATATTTCTAGGCATGATGGGTTGATTTAGGACATCTCTAACACAATTTCCCCCTTCCTCATTTCAGTCGTTTCCTCTGGAAAGCATGGTTCAAAGAGGAAAGATGCTGTAGTGGAAAGAACATAGAGCTGACATTTTGAATGTGAGCAGATCCCAGTTTTCTGCTGCATGTTCTCATATGTAAAGTATGTGCATGGATGAGCCTGGGAGAGCCTGTGAGTGAGGTGGTCCAGGTGACCCAAATGAGAATTCTTTTGGTGTTGATGCTCTATCTACTTGTGAGTTCTGGTTTTTATTTCCACTTACGATTTCCTCCAAAAAGGAAAAAATATTCACCACAAGGACAGCAAATGTTTGGGTGGTGGAGAGGACAGAGCACACGCCAAGTTGGATATCAGCCTTAGGATCGGCTTTATTATGTATTTTACCTTCACCAGGGAGAAGAAGGTGAGGAAGCTGGAGAACAGATCAGCGTGTATCACAGAGCTACAAGTCATATCTCTATGGAGTGTACATGATGAAAATGAAGGTCCTCAAGCAGACCAGCTATGAAATACAAAGATTGACAAAGACCCAAACATCCTGTTTTGTATTTCCTTATTGGCTGTTTGAACTCAATCATTTACAGTATTTTCTTTCATTTTGGAAAAGCATAACCAACATGACAGTGTCCAAACATTGTCTCTGTTAGGGGCAGAGAAAAAAGTACCCAAATTCTGGTTTTCTCATCATAACCAACCTCTTCTTAACACTCATTGTTGTAGCAGTGATGATAAACACAAAGTCCTTCAGAATCAGATTGTTGTGAGGCTTAAATAAGACCCTGACATTCTAAAAGATGAATGAAGTCATCCTTCATCATTACACACCAAGGGTTGGGTGAAATTTTGCCCCAAGAGAGCTATGTTAGACTTTGGTGGTCTTGATAACCATGCCATTCCTACATTTGAGATCTTTCACCAGGCTGCTGAGAACAATACTTATTCACAGAGGTTGATAGAGAGAACTGTCTTCAGAGACCAAGTCCTGGTGTACTGAGGAAGCCAAGAGGCAAGAAAGTACATTGTATATAGAGGAAAAGGTCACCAGAGTTGGGGCTGGGATTGGGTTCTCATCCACTGGTCATCTTCTTGACCCCAGATGGCTTATGAGCAGCTACTCCCCCTTGTAAGTGGGTGAACACTTCTCCTGGACTTTCTGTGGGCTCACCTCCACACATTTTGCCTGGGCTAGCTCCTGGCATGGCTGAGGTAGACACTGGTCTTGACATGGATCTTGGACTTGCTGTGGGCAGTTTTCTTGGGTTAACTCTGGGCACTGAGAGACACAAACCTCTTGATCTTGTCCTAAACCCTTCTCTTGGCAAGGGCCCTGGTGTTGGTGGATGCACACTTCTTCAGCCTGTGCCTGACACTGCTCTTGGGTCTTTTGAAGACTTAGTGGGGGCGCACATGACTGCTTGTACTGCTGATCACTGAAGGACATACTAAGTTGATTTGTAGAATCTGAAACAAACACAAAATATAAAATCATCTGCATTAAAAATACCAGACTGGGAATTGGGGAATGAAGGGTTAAGAGAAGGAAAGGGAGTTGTTAACCTTAAGAACTTGTTTCTCTTCTACTCTTTATCCATTTCTCTTTCTATGCCTGCTTCATTCCTTTCTGACACTTAACCTACAAGGTGAAAGTATTTTCATAGCTTTTCTCTGGATAGCTATAATCCCCAAATCCTAGGCCTACCATATCTATTTCCTTTTTCTTCTCTTTTACTAATCCTTTTGAAAATCAGGAACAAAAGACTAGACAGACTACAGGAGATAGTTATCAGTGCCCAAGAAATGATAAACCACTTTAAAAAATTGTTAGAAAATGCACTCCAGGGAAGAGCAGAACTGTGGTCTCACAAAGATTGAGCAATAGGGAGAAAGATGGCACAGATGTCTCCACTTACCTGATGTTCAACAAGGTTCAACCAAGAACGTGGATTGTGGAGCATAGCAAGGTGAAGGACTTTTATATAGTGCTTGGTGTGTCCTCCTGCAGGACCGATGGGCCACGTGGGGCTGAAATCCTAATCGTGGCGTCACCACAATGAGCTTCCTCTGAAATCACAGATGACTTGAGTCACTGCTTGGGATGCCTGTTAATCAGCCTGAGTTTTGGCCTCTGGCCTTCACCAGACCTCAGCAGGGAGGGGCTCCTGTCAGATCTCTTTCATTAGAGGCAGCAAAAAAAAATGTTCATAAAATGTTATCTCACCAGTCTGTTAAACCACGAGTTGAGGCATCTTGTCTGCCCAGGTTGGTTCAGGATGTGGTGAGAGATAAGATCCACCTTGCTCATCTCATCTTCACCAGTGAGAAGACTTTATGTCTAAACCTTGGGGTCTGTCTGGGCCAAGGGTTCATATGGTAAGGTTCTGACATTCCCATTGGATGCCTCTTTGTAGAGTCTGGAAAGTCATATTTCCAGACCCAAGGAAGACAGCTTGACCTACCTGTGGTTCTAAGCAAATAAAAGGGATATAGCTTCCTGGACAATGATTTTTCCTGCATGCAGGTCCCGAGGGAAATTGGGGTCATTTGTCCTCTTGTGTCAGGAAGTGGGGTAGAGGGAGAGGACATGCAATCTTCATCTTCTCAACCACTGTTCATGACACCTTCTGAAAGTGGAGTCACAGAGTTTTCATGGTGATCAAGAAGACAGGTCACAACCAGTTTAGCTCATCCTCTTGCCTTCTGAAAACCTTTCCTTAGAACTCAGGCCAATAAAAGCCAGAGGATGAAAGGAAAATTTCAAAGGAAACACACTCAGTTTCCTCTACCTCTAAGTCTTGGTTTACACTGTCACCTTTAACCTGAGGTTCTTTCCTTCTCTTTGCTGTTGAAATTCTAAGCATTCTTCAAGATCCATTCAAGTGCCACCTTCCAGGAACTTTTTGGGTTACTGTGAACCAGAAAAGAAACTCCCATATTTTACAAACTCCCATAGTATCTATTGTTGGTGCTATCTATTTGACATTCACTAATACTATCATGAATGCCAGTTATTTATGTGGAAGATCATATTATTATCTTGGGTTTTAAGCTCCTAAAGGGTAGAGGTTTATACCATAGGTACAGTAAGTGGAAGATGATGTGAGATAAATGATTATTGGTCGGGTAAATGGATTAATACAGGAATTAAATGGTGAATGTGGGAGATAGCTGGGGGTAGAGGAAGGTCTCCTTTGCCAGTAGGAATGGATTAATTATGAAAGAAACCCCTAGTTCATAAAGTGGTGACTTTTTTCTAACTTTGATCAAATCCCAGGCACTTTTAAAATGATGATGCGCCTTCTCTTCTGTACTTGAAGTTAATTTAAATGCTTAACTTGAAGAGGTAGGTTTAGGTCATTACTTAAGAGAAGTATTGGTTGAAATCAGGAATGCCTTAGAATGTTTCTATAGATTTTAGACACTGGATAGCTGGAGAGTTTTTAAAAGGTGAGCTCGGTTGGGAGCAGGTAGTTATTTTGGCTTTTGATATTGGTGCAGTAGGATTCATATGACTCCAGCATGGACCGTAGGTGCCCTGATAGGAAGATGCTGGGGTGGGAGGGACTTGGAAGACCCACAGATGTGTCTGAAGAGATAAGGTCATTTGTGGAATTTTGGAACTAAGTAATTAGGAATAGGATAGGCAGACCCCCCTCTTCTTTTTCCTTCTCTTTCTTTTTTTTATATCTCCTCTTCCATTTCTTCTCTCCCTATTTGTAACCTTTGTCTTTTCTGTGGGATTGTGTTTAAGAAACACACTCTCTTGTGTCCTCAGAGGCAAAGAATTCTTCATTACTGAATTTATTCTTTCAGTCATTTTCAGCCCTGTTTTATAAAGGGCTGACAGGCTTATAGAGAAGATGGGCAGAAGTCAGATCTCATACTCCATAAAAAATTCCACTCATTGATCTGGGGAAGAAGATCATAGATGGCTGCTGGGAGGAAGATGTGTGCTATGCCTTACCTGATAATAATTACTTCAGCAATGAGAGTGGAAAATGGCTTTTCAGGCATCCGTGTAAAAGGAATCCTTGTTAGAAGGCTGTTGGAGTACAGATATGCAGGTAAAATGAAAAGAAAGTCTGAAGTCAATTTAGAAAAGGGATGAATGAGAAATTGGGGAGCAAAACAGCTTGATTGAGATTTCCAAAAGTTTCTTGAAACAGAGTGCACGGAGTGACTCTTATCTCACATACCTTTCTGTCATTTTGGTTGAACCCAAGGATAAGGCGACTGAATGGCAACGCACAGAACAATAGAAAGACTAGGTTGTGTTCTCATGGTAGGTGGTGAATGCAGTTAGATAGAATCCCAGGGTTTAACTTCTCTAAAAGACCTCCTTGTCTGTCATTAAATTGATTCGCAACTGTGGAATATTCTTGAAACTGGCCCAAAAGTCCTTTTGTGGAAGGCAGTGTAATGACCTCCCAAAGATGTCCATAGTTTAATCTCTAGAATTGTTAAAAGTGTTTGGTTACTAGGCAAATGAGAATTAAGGTAGTATGAAAGGTGGCTTATGGAACTAAGTCACTAATCTGATGACATTAAAATAGGGAGATTATACTGGATTATCCAGTTGGGTCTTGTATAACCACAAGGATCTTTAAAAGTGGAAAAGAGGACAGAAGAGTTTGTGTCTCAAGTGAAAGACTTGACTGCCTATTGGTGGCTTTAGAGATGGAAGGAGCCCAGGAGGCCATGCTGAGGGCAATGTCTAGAAGCTGGGAAAAGTAAGGAGACAGATGGACCCATGGAGCCTCCAGAAAGACATGCAACCTTATTGGCACTTTGATTTTAGCCCTGTGGGATGTGTGGTAGGCTTCTGGACTCCAGAGTTTTTTGTTCTTTAAGCCACAAAATTTGTGGTTACAATAGCAGTAAGAAGCTAATACACCTCCACAGTATCTGAAACTGTTGGGAACTCTGGAGGAGGGAAATATCAAATGAAGCAATAAACTCTCATCTTAGGATTCCTGCACTTAAGTAGATTCCTCCTTGTCCATATCAAAGACTAACTGAGTAAAAGAGACACAGAGATGCATGGAAAAAGAACTGAACTCAGGCTTCAGGACTGAGTTCATTACGTAGACTGTATGCAATATTGGATAAGTGGCAGCCTTTCAGAACCTCAGTTTCCTCTTTTTTGAGAAGGTTGAATACTATTTCATAAATTTCTTATGAAAATTAATTTAGGGAACCTAAACACTAACACTTAGGGCAATTGAGCTGCTTATAGAAGTTTGGCGCAATCTGAGTCAGTTTGGGATTCGTTTCTTCCATAAAGCTTTCCTTGATTTTTTCTCTTTACCTTGTTGTATGTCCTCTACTCTGCCACTTGTTGTTTGACTTCCACTTTTCTGTTCACTGTGATCTATAGACAATGTACTGCTCAGAGATCCAGGATACTTGGCTCTGGCTCTAACAAAGTGTATGACCTCATACTATCCCTGACCTTCTCTAGCCTCAGTTTCATCATCATTAAAACAGGAGAGTTAGGCCTTCAGTAGGGTCCATTGGGCTCTGAAATTCTGTTGCATTATAAATGTGATCATAAATATGATTTCCCTAGGTATCTGTGTGACCTTGTAAGTGTGGCTTTATGTGTGTGGAAGTGCTGCCTCTTTGATTAGTTTGTAAAATAGGTCCATAGGAAGACCCAATCTTCTGTCCTCTGCATGTAACACTGACCCAGTTGGGCAGCTGAGTGAATCAAGTCTACCTATGTACAGAGTGAGAGTATTTGGGGTTTGAGCTCCTCAAGAATCATCTTCAGTGGACTAGTCACTGGGGCTATAGCTTGGATAGCTTTAGGGAGATTATCCTACTCCACATTGAGACAGATGACTACTGATGAGAAGAAAAATAGATTCTGTGACTATCACCAACCCTCCAGCAAGACTGGGGCTAATCTGATTCAATACCATCTGACGTTTCAGATTTTGAACTACTGGAGCTGTTATTACTGAGAGCCAGAGCATAATTAGGGTCAGCAGAAAAGACACAGGTGTGTGCTGGACATTTCACTTCCCCTCATTCCCATCAAATAACTATCTCCTTTGTTCAGATAATAATATTTTCCAGAGTCCTCTGATTCATTCATCTGCATATTACAGGGTAATGGATCCGATAAAGCTGAAAAGTATAGAATGCGGCTCACCCCGTTTCCTGCAGAGTGCCTGTCTCTAGAGTTTACTAAGCTTGTAAATTCCTGGGGGAGAGTCCATCATTCTTCTCCTTTCCTTTCTCAGCGACACAGGGAGTCTGAATCAGAGACTTGGGGTGAGCTGTGGATGACAGGCCCTTGGGGCTACAAGGGACATGAGAGGACACCTGATTCCACTTCCTCCCTTTAGCCCTAGCAGTGTTTTAAACAAGAGACATGCAAGTATTTATCGACTGCATTTTTTTAACAAAGAAAGCAGAGGCCAAAGTGTTAGGTCATTGTTCAAGGTCATATAGTGAGCTTGTGTCAGATATGAGCAATGAAACATCCAAAAAATATTTAGGAAGCTACTATATTATCCTTTATAAGTTTCAAGAAGACAAAGATACAGGCCAGTCTGTGGTTCTAAACAGTTTTGGTGACATGAGAATATTTACATATACACATGCCTTCACATTCAGGGGCCAAGGACCCCTTGTTATGGACCACTAACACACACTGCGAGGAGAAAAGATGTTCCTGAGCTGCTGAGGTTTCCTGCTAGTTTTCTAACTTCTCTGTTTTGAATCTGGAGTCTTGCTCTTCCTGGCCTAAACAGGGGTTGGAAATCCTAGAATCTCACAAGCAATTCACTATGATTTTGGTTTACTCATTTAAACACTGAGGATCCTGAGTGCACATCCAGTTTTGCTGTTCAGTGATGCAGAAGTCTCCTGGCCCATCCTGTAGGTGTCTCAGGAGCGGATGGAAGGGGAGCCCCTGACTCATCCTTTTTGAGAACTTCCTATTTCTTGTTTCAACCCACTGCTTCACACAGCAGATGATAAAAAGTGTCTGCTGCACCGG
Organism: Cuniculus paca; assembly: GCA_004365215.1. Taxonomy (NCBI): domain Eukaryota; kingdom Metazoa; phylum Chordata; class Mammalia; order Rodentia; family Cuniculidae; genus Cuniculus; species Cuniculus paca. The sequence goes on from RJWT010034641.1 coordinate 12,061, forward strand.
GTGGCGGCACAGGATTCCAAGTGCTCATCTAGGTGTTGAGTGTTATTGGTATCCTGGATTTCTAAGTTCAGTTTTTCACACCAGGGGTTTGGCATCAGTTGACTCACATCACCACTCCACTCTTATCTCTTCACAAAATTTTCTTAGTCTTTAGCAAAGACACTGAGACCCCACCTTCCCCTGAAACAAAAACTTGTCTGTGCTACTCAGCTGGTTAATACAGAGCTACCTTAGAATCCACATCTGTGTGATGTCAAACCCCCACCCCCAGGTCTTCCAAAATGAGAGACTGCATGGGTGCTGCCTGGATGAGGCTGGCAGGATCAGCATTTTGTGTCCCTAAAAGTGGCCAAGAACAGGACTGTGACCAAGGCCAGGGCTGCCTGTCTGTCAGCCCCAGGCCCCTCATGTTTAGTGCCTTCCCCTCTTTTCTCACTGCTCAATTCTAGGGCCTCTCTCTGCAGTGGTGTTAAGGAGCACAGTGGATTAGTGTTAGTCCAAAGCAGCTTTTTCATCTTTGGAAACGTGCCCCTCACTCTACTGAGCACCCACTCACTTATTACTGAATGCCTGTGACATGTCTCTTCTCTGTGAGCTTATAGTCTAGTGAGACAGCCAAGTTACAATTGACCAGAATGTGTGTTGGGCATCTCAGAAGAGGAAGGCTTTAAGGGTGCACACACAGAAGGGCGTTTAACCAGCCCGAGGGTGGAAGACTAGGGAACTTCTTAGAGGAGGTGACCCTTGAGTTGGGTTAAAGAATGAGGATTTGTAAATACATGAAAAAAGTTCACTGTCATTGGTCATTAGAGAAATGCAAATTAAAACAACTGTGAGATTCCATCTCACTCCAGAAAGAATGGCCAGGATCAAGAAAACCACCAACAATCAATGCTGGAGAGGCTGTGGGGAAAAAGGAACCCTTCTCCACTGTTGGTGGGAGTGTAGACTGGTACAGCCACTGTGGAGGTCAGTCTGGAGGTTTCTCAAAAAGCTAGGACTGGAAGTCCCATTTGACCCAGCTATTCCGCTGCTGCGCATATTCCCAGAAGTGAAATCATCTTACCACAGTGATGTATGTGCACCCATGTTTATAGCAGCACAATTTGTAATAGCCAAATCTTGGAAACAACCCAAATGCCCATCAATTGAGGAATCGATAAAAAAGATGTGGTACTTTTCTACAATGGAGTACTATTTAGCTATAGAAAATGATCACCTTGAGGCTTTTATAGGTAAATGGATGTGACTTGAGACCATACTCATAAGTGAAATAAACCAAACACACATGTGTAAACACCACATTGTCTCCCTAGTGTAAGAAACTGAAAAACTCGATAAGATACAAAACTCCTGATAAATATGGAGAAAAGGTTCTGAAGTCCAATGGTGCTTTTATTCTTTGATTTGATTGGTTTAAGTCCCTTTCCTACTATTTGATTGCAATATGTGAGACGATAGGAACAGCTCTTTTGAAAAAATGGGACACTACGGTAGCCATTGCTGGTTTCTTGTTGTCCAACTTGAAGGCCTATAATGCTCTTTTGTTTTATCTGGTTTTATATTATTTTGCTTTG
>RJWT010034642.1:0-13642 GCA_004365215.1 Cuniculus paca
GACAAGAAATCAGGTATGGCTACCGTAATGTCTCATTTTCTTCAAAGTAGCTTTTGATTTCTTGATCCTTAATAAAATCTGTTGTTATAAACTCTTTAGGAGTAGTTCTAGGCATGTAAAACTGTATACATGTACATCTATCCTTTCTGTGCTAGAGGGAATAGCAGAACAAAGCAGAAAAAAAACAAACAACAAAAAAGATAGATGAACAACAATCATAGAGTGGCCGCAAAATTAACAACATAGGTTTCTACACAAGGTGATAGGAAGACACCAAAGGTCGTTATTTTGTGTAATTGACATCCAGAGTTGCTCAGACTACCATGCATATGCATACAGAATTGGTCCAGTCCTATGAATGTGAACTGTTTTGTTCTAAGAACTAATAAAATTAGTCATACAATCATATCTCTTAAGTATATGCATATGTATATGTGTATATATATATATATAAACACACAAATTTATATCTTTTTTTCCCTTCCTTCTTTTCTCCTTTTCCCTGAGTTGTTTATTTATTTAGCAGTTTCTTACCCTTTCCCCATTTTTATTGGGGATTTTGTATCTCACTGAATCTTTCAGTTTCTTACACTAAGGAGATGGTACAGTGTTTACACATGTGAATTTGATTTATTTCACATATGAGTATGGTGTGAAGTCGTATGCATTTACCTATAAAAGCTGCAGTGTGATACTTCTTTATAGCTGAATAGTACTCCATTGCATAAAAATACCACATCTTTTTTATCCATTCCTCAATTGATGGCCATGTGGGTTGTTTCCAAGATTTCACTATTACAAATTGTGCTGCTATAAACATGGGTGCACATATACCACTGTTGTATGATGATTTCACTTCTTATGGAATATGCCCAGAAGCGGAATAGCTGAGTCAAATGGGACTTCAAATCCCAGCTTTTTGAGGAACTTCCAGACTGATTTCCACAGTGGTTTTAACGGTCTACACTCCTACCAACAGTGCAGAAGGGTTCCTTCTTCCCCACAGCCTCTGCAGTATTTGTTATTGGTTGTTTTCTTGGCCCTGGCCATTCTTTCTGGAGTGAGATGGAATCTCAGAGTTGTTTTAATTTGCATTTCTCTAATGATCAGTGCTGCTGAACATTTTTCCATGTATTTATTTGCCATTCAAATTTCTTCATTAGAGAAATGTGTTTTCATCTCAGATGCCCATTTTTAAAAAAGGTCTTTGAATTTTGAGGGCCTGATTTTTTAAAATTATTTATATGTTCTAGATAGAAGACCTTCATCTGTAAGACAGTTGACTAAGATTTTATTCCAATTAGTGGGTTTTCTTCTCACTCTCTTGGAGATTTGTTTTGATATGCAAAAACTTTTTAAAAGACCAGATCCCAGTTGTTGATTCTGGAAAGTAGTTCATGTGCGGTCTGATTTTTGCTCATGAATTCTCCACTTACCCCTAGGTCTTCAAGATTTCTACCTACTTTGTTTTCCATCAGATTTAGTGTTTCTGTTTTAATATTTAGATCTTTGACCCATTTTGACTTTAGTTTCATGCATGGTGATATACTTGGATCCAGTTTTAGTTTTCAGCATATGGAAAGCCAGTTTTGCCAGGACCACTTATTAAAGAGGCTATATTTCTTCCAGTGAACATGTTTGGCCCCTTCGTTAAAGAGATGGTGACTGAATGTGTCTGTAGTTGGGGTTGTACCTTGTGATATAGTCCAGTGAATCTCAGTCTGTTTTGATTCCAGAACCATGCTGATTTGATTATAGGAGCTTTGTAGTATAATTTTAAGTCTAGGATTGTGATGCCTCCTGTCCTGCCCTTGCTGCCCAGAATTGACTTGGCTATTCTTAGTCTCTCGTGGTTCCAGATTAATTGTAAGAATGATTCCTCCAGATCTGTGAGGCATGCAAATGGTATTTCATTGGAATTGCATTTTGGGAGACTGGCCATTTTCACAATGTTTGTTCTTCCTATCCATGATCACAGAATGTCTTTCCATTCTCTGAGATCTTCTTTGATTTCTTTTTTCAGAGTACTGTAATTTTCATTGGAAAAATCTTTTAGCTCCTTTTTTAGGTTGATTCCTATGTATTTCATTTTTTTGGATGCTATTGTAAAGGTTTTGGTTTCTCTTATTTCTCTCTGAGTGAGTGTGTTGTTTGTGTACAGGAATGCTATTGATTTTTGAGTATTGACTTTTTTCCAGCTACATTACTAAATTTGTTCATGATATCTAGAAGTTTTTCAATGGAGTTTTGGGTATCTTCTATATAAAGTATCATGTCATTTGCAAATAGTGAGAATTTAACTTCTTCCTTTCTTATCCTTATTCCTTTTATTTCTGTCTCTTGTCTCACGGCTCTGGCTAATGCTTCCAGCACTGTATTGAGTAGGAGTGGTGATAATGGACATTCTTGTCTTGTTCCTGATTTCACACTGAAAGCTTTCAGTTTTTGATGATTTAACGTGATACTGGCTGTTGGTTTGTCATAGATGGCATTTATCAGATTGAGGTAAAGGCCATGTGTTCCAATTTTCTGTAGGGCTATTATCATGATTGAGTGTTGGACTATCAAAAGCTTTTTCTGCATCTATTCAAATGCTCACGTGATTCTCTTTTTCTCTATTGATATGGTGTTCTACATTTATAGATTTGTGTATGTTGAACCATCCCTGCATTCTTGCAATAAATCCCACTTGCACATGGTGTGTAATATTCTCGATGACTTACTGCATTCTGTTTTACAGTATTTAATTGAGGAGTTTGCATCAATTTTCATTAGGTAGACTGGCCTGTAGTTCTCTTTTTTGGTTGGTCTTTCTCTGCACTTAGTATCATTGTAATATCTGCTTCAAGGAATGAGTTAAGGAGACTTCCTTTCCTTTCAATTTCATTGAAGATTTTGATGAATGTTGGCATTAAGTCCTCCTTGAATTTCTTGTAGAATTCAGCTGTGAATCCATTAGGACATGGACTTTTCTTGTTTGGTAAATTTCTAATTACATATTCAATGTCCTTAACTGAAATTGGGTTATTCAGTGGTTTTACATCTTCTTGATCCAGTTTTGGCAATTGATATGTTTCTAGAAACCTGTCCCTTTCTTCAGTGTTATCAAATCTAGGAGAGTAAAGAGTTTCAAAGTATGTATTGATAATCTTCTGTATTTCCACAGGTTCTGTATTGATTTCACCTTTTTCATTGCTTATTGTATGGATTTGAGTTTTTTTCTTTTCTTTTTAAAATAAGGTTGGCTAAGGGCTTATCAATGTTATTTATTCTTTCAAAGAAGCAGCTCTTTCATTCATTGATTCTTTGTATTGTTTTCTTATTCTCAATTGCATTAATCTCTGCTCTGACTTTAGAATTACCTCTCTTCTATTGACTTTGGGCTTGACTTGCTCTTCTTTTTCTGGATGTTTGAGGTGTAGCATCAGATTGTTTGTTTGTGTTCATTTCATTTTCCTGATGTGGGCATTCACCACAATACGTTTCCCTGTGAGGACTACTTTCATTGCATCCCACAATTTCTGGTAAGTTGTATTTGCATTTTCATTTGCTTGTAGATATTGTTTAAATTCTTCTTTAATTTCTTCTGTAACCCACTGATTATTCAGGAGTGCATTAATTAATTTGCTTGTGTTCACAAAGGTTTTCCAGTTTCTTTTGTCATTAATTTCCAGTTTGATGGCACTGTGATCAGATAGTATGCATGGGGTAATTGTGATTTCTTTGCATTTACTTAAGCATATTCTATGGGCTAGTATATGGACTTCTCTAGAGAATGTACCATGTGAAGCTGAGAAGAATGTATACTCTGATGTTGTTGTGTGGAAAACTGTACACATCTACCAGGTCCATTCGTTCACAAGTTTGATTCAGTTCTGTTATTTCTTTGCTGATTTTCTGTCTAGTTAATCTGTCTCTTTGTGCTAAGGGTGTGTTAAGGTCTCTCATTATAATTGTGCTATTGCTTTTTACATTTTTGATTTCATTAATATTTGTTTTATATTGTTGGATGCTCCCATATTTGGTGCATATATATTTAAGATTGTTATTTCTTCCTATTGGAGTTTTCCCCTAAACAGTGTGTAGTGACCTTCTTTATCTCTTTTGATCATTGTTGGTGTGAAGTTCATATTGTCTATGAAAAGAATAGCTAACCCTGCTGTTTTTGGCATTCCTGTTGCATGGGGGATTGTTTTCTATCTTTGACTTTCAGTCTATGAATTTCCTTTTGTGTTAGATAGGTTTCTTTTAAACAACATATGATTGGATGTTGTTTCTTCAACCATTCTGCCAATCTATTTCTTCTGATTTGTGAATTGAGGCCATTTACATTAATGGTTATAACTGATATATAATGGCTTATTTTTGTCATGTTATCTTGTAATGGTGGCATCTTTACCTTTTACCTCTATTTAATTGCCCTGCTAGGTGGTTTTTTTGTTGTTGTTGTTGTTGTTGTTGATTTTCTTTATGTCATAGCTATTTTCATGTGTATCTAGAGTATTTTTCAGTATTCTTTTCAGGGTTGGTTTGGTGTTCCTGAAGTTCTTTAGCTCCTCTTTGTCATGCAAGCATTGTATTTCGCCATCAAATAAGGGTACATCAGTCAGGGTTGGAATTTGTTTTCCTTTGGGGCGTGAAATACTTCACTTCATGCTCTTCTTCACTTCATTGTGTTTTGTTGAGAAGTCTGCTGTGAGTCTGATGGGCTTTCCTTTTCAGGTGATTTGCTTCTTTTCTCTAACAGCTTTTAATATGCCACTCTTGTGTTAAATTTCTGGGATGTTGATTGTTATATGTCTGGGTGTAGATTTATTTTGATTATGGCTAATTGGAGGTCTAAATACTTCACTTATGTGTATGTTCACTTCCTTTTCCATGTTTGGGAATTTTTTGGCTATTACTTCTCTGAATAGTGTTTTTATATCATTCATATTGTTTCCTTTTTCATTTACACCTATCAATCTTAAATTTTTTTTTGCATCATGTTGCAACTGTTGAATTGCTTTCCCCTGATACCTTGGCATTTTTTTTTGAAAACAATACAACCAGCCTCATTCACCTGGAGCAGTGTAGCAGCTGCTGCTCTGGGCCCAGCATGAGTTGAGGCATTGACATCAAGCTCCACCTAGCCGTGCACATTGGAACCTGGCCACCAGAGCAGTAGGAATTTGTGCCTCTCCAACATCTGCCCAGGACTTTCAACGTGTCCCTGGGGTTCTGCCTGGACCCCAGCCATTCACCGGGAGCAGCATAGCAACTGCGGGTCTTGGCTCAGCTTGAGTTGAAGGCATGCACAGCGAATTCCACATAATCAGGCAGCTTGGGACCTCATAACCAGATTGGTAAGGATCTAAACCCCTCCCACCATCAGCCCAGGAAATGTAGAGATTCTCTGGTGTCCTGCCTGGGCTCTTCACAGACATCACCCAGCAACATAACAACCACAGTAATAGTCTTGGCTGGAGCTGAAGGTGTGCACTGTGAGTTTCACCAAGTCTTGGCACCTCAACTATGCACATTGGATTTACCTGTCACAGTGGAATACAGGAAAATGACAAAACCAAAGAGCAAAATGCAATCTTACACCTCCAGTCCTTCCCAAATAAGCCAAAGAGACCTGGACATAGAAGAAAATATGAGCCACAGACCTGAAACTTCTGAAATGATAGCAACTGAAGTAAAGAAACAACTCTATGAAACTTTCAAGGGACTGAGATTAGAAATAATTTCAAAGGTAAAACAAGAGATGATAAATGTAATGAAAGAAATGCTAAGCACATCTAAATAAGATATAGTTGAAAAAATAGAGGAACAATGAAAAAGGATGGAAACCATGAATGAAGAATAGAAGAAAGAATTAGAATGCATGAAACAGATTCAAAGGGATATCCAGGAAATCAAAAATACCATCAAAAGCTGGCAAAGGAACCTCGATGAATGTGAAAATAGAATTTCAGACCTCGAAGACATGATTGCAGCTAGTGAGGAAGAAAGAAAACATCTTTTCAAAATAATAAGGAATCAGGAAATGGCAATTCAGCAATTGCAAGATGATGCAAAATAAAAACAGTATAAGACTGATAGGTGTTAATGAAAAAGAAGGAGAAAACACAAATGATATAAAATCACTGTTTAAAGAAGTTATAGCTCAAAATTTCCCAAACATGGGAAAGGAAATGGACATAAAGATAAGTAAAGCATATAGAACTCTAACTGGCCATAACCAAGATAAATGAACACCCAGACATATGATTATCAGCATTCCAGCAATTCAACATAAGAACAGAATATTAAAAGCTGTAAGAGAAAAGAAGCAAATCCCCTATAAAGGAAAGCCTATGAGACACACAGCAGACTTCTCAACACAAACAATGAAGTCAAGAAGATCATGGAGTGAAGTGTTTCAGGTCCCAAAGGAAAACAACTTCCAACCCAGACTGATGTACCCTACTAAACTATCCTTCAAAATTGATGGAGAAATAAGTTACTTCCATGACAAAGAGCATCTGAAGAGCTTCATGACCACCAAACAAACCTGGAAAAGAATACTGAAAGATACTCTAGATAGATATGAAAATAGCTATGTTGTGAAAGATATCAACAGAAGAAAAATACCAAGCAAGGCAAACAATTAAGTAGAGGGAAAAGGCAAAGAAACCACTGCAGAAAGACAATATGACCAAAACAAGCCAGTATATATTGGTTATAACCATTAATATAAATGGCCTCAATTCACCAATCAAAAGAAACAGACTGGCAGAATGCATCAGGAAATAACATCCAAACATATGCTGTCTACAAGAAACCCATCTAACCCAAAAGGAAATTCAAAGACTGAAGTCAAAGATGGAAAACAATACCCCGTGCAAGAGAAACCCCCCAAAAAGCAGGGGTAACTATTCTGTTCATGGACAATGTGAACTTCAAACCATTGAGGGTCAAAAGAGGTAAAGAAGGTTACTAAATACTGGTTAGGGGAAAACTACAAGAGGAAGAAATAACAATCTTAAATATATATGCACCAAATATGGGAACACCCCACTATATAAAACATATATTAATAGAAATGAAAAATCAAATGAGCCATAACATAATTATAATGGGAGAACTTAACACATCCTTGACTCAAAGAGACAGATCTACTTGATAGAAAATCAGCAAAGAAATAAAAGTACTGAATCAAACATGTGAACAAATGGACTGGTGGACGTCTACAGAGTTTTCCAACCAACATGAGAGTATATATTCTTCTCAGCATCACATGGTACATTCTCTGGAATAGACCATATATTAGCCCATAGAACATGCTTAAATAAATGTAAAGGAATCAAAATTATCCCATGCATACTATCTGATCACAGTGCCATCAAACTGGAAATTAATGACAAAAGAAACTTTAAAAACTCCATAAACACATGCAAATTAAATAGTACACTCCTGAACAATCAGTGGGTAACAGACAATATTAAAGAAGGAATTAAACAATATCTACAAGCAAATGAAAATACAAATAGAACTTACCAGAATCTGTGGGATGCAATGAAAGCAGTCCTCAGAAGGAAATTTATTGTGTGAATTCCCACATCCAGAAAAAAGAATGAACACAAATAAACAATTTGATGTTACACCTGAAACATCTAGAAAAAGAAGAACAAGACCAACCCAAAGCCAAAAGAAGGGAGGAAATTATAAAGATCAGAGCAGAAATTAATGCAATTGAGACTACAAAAACAATACAAAGTATCAACAAATAAAAGTGCTGATTCCTTCAAAGTGTAAGTAAAATTGATATGCCAAGCCAACCTTATAAAAAAAGGAAATAAAACACTGAAATCCATGCAATAAGGAATGAAAAGGGTAAAATCACTACAGATCCTGTGGAAATACAGAAGATCATCAATTCCTATTTCGAAAATCTTTACTCTCATAGGTTCGAGAACACTGAAGAAAGGGATAGGTTTCTAGAAACATATCAATTGCCAAAACTGGATCAACAAGATGTAAAACCACTGAATAACCCAATTTCAGTTAAGGACATTGAATATGTTATTAGAAATTTACCAAACAAGAAAAGTCCAGGTCCTGATGGATTCACAGTTGAATTCTACAAGAAATTCAAGGAAGACTTAATGCCAACACTCCTCAAACTCTTTAATGAAATTGAAAGGGAAGGAAGTCTCCCTAAATCATTCCTGGAAGCAAGTATTACACTAATAACAAAACCAGAGAAAGATGCAACCAAGAAAGAGAACTACAGGCCAATGTCACTAATGAACATTGATGCAAAAATCCTCAATAACATATGGGCAAGCAGAATGTAGCAAGTCACCAAGAAGATTATACATCATGACCAAGTGGGAATCATCCCAGGAATGCAAGGATGGTTCAACATATGTAAATCAATAAATGTAATACACCATATCAATAGAGCCCAAGATAAGAACCACATGGTCATCTCAATAGATGCAGAAAAGCTTTTGATGAAGTCCATCTCTCATTCATGATAATCCTACAAAAAATTGGAATAAATGGCTTTAACCTGAATCTGATAAAAGCCATCTATGACAAAATAACAGCCAGTATCACATTAAATGGTCAAAAACTGAAAGCTTTCACTCTAAAATCGGGAACAAGACAATTATGTCCATTATCACTGCTCCTGGTCAATATAGTGCTGGAGACATTAGCCAGAGCAATTAGACAATAGACAGAAATAAAACTAACAATGATAGGCAAGAAAGAAGTTAAACTATCACTATTTGAGGATGACATGATACTCTACATAGGAGACACACAAAACTACATAGAAAGACCTCTGGAAGTTATAACCAAAGTCAGCAATGTAGCTGGATACAAGTCAATACTCAGAAATTAATCGTATTCTGGTACACAAACATTAAGCTCATTGAGAGAGAAATAAGAGAAACTACACCTTTCACAACAGTATCCAAAAAATGAAATACTGAGGAATCAACCTAACAAAGGAATCAAAAGATCCATTCAATGAAAATCACTGTACTCTAAAAAAGAAATCATAGAGCATCTCAAAAAATGGAAAGACATTCCATGCTCATGGGTAGGAAGAACAAACATTGTGGAAATGGCCATTCTCCTAAAATTATCATACAGATTTAATGCAATTCCCATCCAAATACCATTAGCATACCTCACAGATCTAGAGAAATCACTCTTAAAATTCGTCTGGAACCAGAAGAGACCTAGAATAGCAAAGGCAATTTTGGGCATCAAGGTCAGGATAGGAGGCTGCACAATCCCTCACTTGTAATTATACTACAAAGCTACTGTAATCAAATCAGCATGGTGCTGGAATCAAAACAGACCTGAGGATCAATGGAATAGATCAGAAGATACAACCCCAAGTACAAACACACTCAGCCACCTTATCTTTGACAAAGGGGCCAAACATGTTCACTGGAAGAAAGATAGCCTCTTTAGTAAGTGGTGCTTGAAAAACTGCCTTTCCATATGCTGAAAACTAAAACTAGGCCGAAGCATATTACCATGTCCTAAACTAAATTCAAAATGGATCAAAGATGTAAATATTAAAGCAGAAACACTAAATCTGCTGAAAAACAAAGAGGGTAGGAATCTTGACGACATAGCGGCAAGTTGAGAATTCATGAACAAAAGTTAAACTGAATGGGAAACACTTCCCAGAAATAACAACTGGGACCTTGTCATGTTAAAATGTTTCTGAATGTCAAAAGAAATCTCCAACAGAATGAAAATGAAACCCACAAATGGAAAGAGTTTTAGTCAACTGCCCTCCAAAGGTATTCTGCCTAAAACATATAAAGAATAAAAAAAAACTGGGCTCTCAAAATTCAAAGACCCAATCCAAAAATGGGCACCTAAGATGAAAACACATTTCTCAGATGAAGAAACACAAAAGGTAAATAAATACATGCAAAAATGTTCAGCATCATTTGTCATTAGAGAAATGCAAATTGAAACAGCACTGAGATTCCATCTTGCTCCAGAAAAGATGGCCGAGATAAGTAAAACAACAAATAACAAATGTTGGAGAGCCTGTGGAGAAACAGCAATTCTTCTCCACTGCTGGCTCGAGTGTAGACTGGTGCAACCACTCTGGAAATCAGTTTGGAGGTTCCTCAGAAAACTAGGTTGGAAGTCCCATTTGACCTAGCTAACCACTTGTGGTCATATTCCCTGAAGAGTTGAAAACATCATACCACAGTGATAGATGTGTACCCCTGTTTATAGTAGCACAATTTGCAACAGACAAGTCTTTGAAACAACCCAAATGCCCATCAACACAGGAATGGATAAAGAAGTTGTGGTATTACTATATATGCAGTACTACTCAGATATAAAGAAGGATCACACTGAGTCTTTTATAGGTAAAAGGATGTGACTTGACACCATACTCACAAGTGCAATAAATCACATGTGTAAACACTGTTTCATCTTCTTGTGCAAGAAAATGAAAGAGTAAATAAGATACAAAGTCCTCAATAAGTATTGTGAAAGGGCAAGAAACTGCTCAAAAGGGAAAAAACAACTCAGGGAAAAGAAAGAAAGAAGGAACGAAAATAAAAAGATAGCAATGTGCATATATATATACACTTAGATAATTGTACCACTAAGTGTATTAGTTTTTGGAACAAAACAGGTAACTTTCATAAGATTAGATCAATTATACATGCCTGTATCTGGTAATCTGTGTAATGCTTTGAAGAAAGCAATACAAAATAACAACCTTTGCTATGTTCCCACACCATGTTCTGAACGCCTATATTGGTATTGTTTTGAACTCTCTGTTACTCTTATTTATTTGCCTTTTTTGTTGTTGTTTTTCTCATGTTTTGTTTTGTTATTCTGCCTAACACAGAAAGGTCTGATGAATGAGTATAGGCTGACAGAGGACTAAAATTCCTCCTAAAGACTTTACTAGAACTGATTTTGCTAAAGGTGATGATATAAATAGCTATTGTAAAAAAGACGAGGCATCACGGTAGCCACTATTGATTTATCATCATTATGTTCTGAAATACAATAATGCTTCTATTCTTTGATTAGGTCTGTTTTATTCAATTCTCTATTATTAGATTGCCGTATATGGGAAGGTATGGACAGCTATCTCGAAGAGATTGAGACACATTCTTGTAGCCATGAGTGATTCCTTACTGTCTGGTTTGAAGGTCTCTGGTGCTTTCATTCTCTTGTTTTGATTGGTGTTATACTATTCAGTTTTGTTTCAGTTTTTTGCATGTGAAGGTATGAAAAACTATTTTGAAGAAAACAAGAGACACGATAGTAGCCAGTGATTCCCTGTTGTCTTCTTTTGAAGTCCTGTATTACTTGCATTGTTTTGTTCTGATCTGCTTGGTTTTGTTGTACTGTGTTTTGTTTTGTTTTGTTCTATTCTCTTTAAAATAAAAAAATTTTAAAAAGTCTGTAGAAGTCCATTTAGATTTTTGTTGGTTTATTTTGTTTTGTTTTGTTTTCTTAGTCTTTTTCTAACCTGTTTTCCAACCTCCTCCCAAGTACGTTGATTTAGAATTCTTTTCTTCTGGAAACAAACTCAAGAAATTTAGCAAGTTGCACAGTGTCAGTGAATTGAAAATTAAAATTGACTTAAGAAAGCAAAGAAGAACTAAGTAAACATAGAGATAGATTAATCTAGAATTTGAAAGAAGTGCCCCTGAAGTAAAGAATTTTGAAAATCAATGGAATTTGAGAATTGACATTACCAGATATCAATACTCACCTCAAACCATACTGAGACACTGATGTGCTGAAGCCAGCCTATTATCGATTCGTGAAAGATAAATATTGAATTTTTAGAAGTTTTAAAGGTTAGTTGTTGTCATACTGGTTATTTAGCATTGTCTTTTGTAAGAGTATTTTGTAAACAAAAATCAGCAAACCACAAATCAGGACCACATTTCCCCCTAGCCACTAGGAACTGCCATGCCAAGCAGGGCTGGGCTGTCTCAGGGAAGCTGTCTGTACAGGAGCACACCTAATCTTTGGCCAGAACGTTGCAGGCCCAACTAGAAGTTTTTCTTCTATGACAGGAAGGTCTTCTACAGCAGTTCTGAATTTCTATTGAGTGGCCCAATGATACCATCATCTAGACTTTGGACAGATAGTAGAAGGTTTTGAAGGAACACAGTGACTGTGCTGCCCCTATAGGTGCAGCAGCACAGCTATGGCAAAATTCTCCCTCCCCCCACAATGAAAACAGGTAGCTTTGTTTTTAATCTTTCCTTTAGGGTGCAAACTGATGACCTAAGTGATCATAATTTGTCGCAATCTATTGTGGATTCTAAGTTTACTAACAGAGTAGATATGCTGGAAATCCTCCATGTACTCACCCACACATCTAGTGTCTTTTAGCATCAATTACAAGGGAGACAGAGAAGATGGCTCTACTCCCTCAGAGCCAGAAGTTTTTACCTGTGATGTAGAAAAATTTCTCTGAGCTGAAAAAATGGAGATAGCTGTTTGTAACTCAATTAAAAACATCTGGTGTTGTACAATAGAATTCACAGCAAAACTCTCCTCTTGTGGGGAATAGTTATCCCCCATCTCTCTTTTCTTATCTAATTGACCAAGATTACAAAGTTTATTAAACTTTAACAGAGTGTCTGCTACTCTGCCATCTCTACCCTGCTTAGAACTTGGTTTTAAAATATTGCTCTGAGCCATTTTCCTTCTGGTCACCCCAACAAGTCCATGATCATCAAGATATTTCCTAATAAAAATCCACAAAGGAAAAGTAAATACTGGAATCAAGCATACAACAAAAAGCTGCATATGCATTTCATATTCTTTAAAGTTGTTTGTTTCATAATTATACCACTAATGAAGTCAATACACCTCTTTTGTTTTCTAGGAAAGAGGTTTCTCACAGGCCTGTTTCTCACTGGCCCTAGAGAAAAAGGTATAGTTTCAGTGCCCCAGTCATTTTTTTATTTTGAAGAAAATACAACCAAACAAAATAAAACAGAATAGAGTCAATCACGGCAAAACAATCAACATGGTATATGACTTCAAAACAGGGTAAAAGGGAATAAATACTGGCTATCATAATGCCTCTTCTTATCTTCAGTATAACTCCCAATATCCTCAGGGATAAATAAAATCAAAGAAAATAAAACAGAATAAAACCAGCAAAAACAAAACAAAACAAAACAAACAAAACAATGAAAGCAATACAGAACTTCAAGATACTAGTGAAACAGCAGTGACTACTATACTGCTTTTTGTGTTGTTCAGAATAGTTGCCTAGGTCTTCACACATAATACAATAAAACAACACAGAATAGAGTAAAATCAATCAAAACAAAACAATGAAAGCAATACAGGGCTTCAAAACAAGATAATTGGAAACCCTCAATGGCTGCAATTATATATTTTATTATCTTTGAAATAGCTGTCCATGCCATCAAATATAATAAAATCTAACAAAACAGAAGAAAATGAAACTAATCAGAACAATGAAGACAATATGAGTTTCAAATCATGATGATAGATTAACAGTGGCCACTTTCTTCCCTTTTTAGATAATTCCTCCCCTTTGCCTTTCCCAATATGTATTGTGTATTTTCAATCCCACTAACTCCTTTAGTTTGTTACACTAGTGAGACAA
>RJWT010034643.1:0-13618 GCA_004365215.1 Cuniculus paca
GTCACCCTGGTTTACACAGGGAAAGTCTGCTTGACAAAAAAAATGGAGTAAGAAAAGAAAGACAAAGAAAAAAAGGAAAAAGTAAGAAACTAATAACCCAAGAACTCTGCCCTATTAGGATGAAAAAGAGAATAAACAATAGGGAATGTTCTCAAGACAATCTTTTTTTCTTTCGTTCCTTATCTACCTGCGGGGTTATCTCCAGTGTGATCATTTAGGAGGGGAATGACTGATCAGTTCTAACTAGGCAAAGGTAACAAGCGCAAGCCAGAAGTGTTTGGGATGGGCCAACAAGTTGGAACTACACGGAGGGGAGTTGACCAGGAATGCACTATGTAGGTAGGCATAGCCTTCAATCTCAGTGTCCTCTAAACCCCGTAGTATACATGGCTCCACCCCATTATACAGGCAGATGGAAGACACATTAAATTTATAGCCTAACTACGGGCCTGTGTATTCTACCATTTCAGAATGCTATAAAAAAAAAGTGATTGTCATTTATATGACTTCTACCTCCTCAATTCCACCTTCCTTTTTATTTGTTTATTTACTTTTTATGAAGTCTTGAGTCCTTCAGGACACCATAGGGTTTATGCGCAGCCTTCTTTCTCCCCCCTTGTCCAGTACCTTCCTCCCTAGGTTGTGTCATAAAAGAACTATTAATGTTACTACTCCAACAACAAAAGGCGGAGCGTCCCACAAATGAAATTCACTCCCAGGAACCTGTCATTTTACTTTTTTTAACCCAAAATTATTAGCAAGGCAGACTCTAGCTTAATTGTCTTTTTCAAAATAATTCTGTCCCAGTCTGTTTCTTTAAGGTAGGAAATTTTAGAAATAACTTGCTTACTAAAACTCTCCGTGTTGTAAAAATCTCCCGATCCATGCCTCACTGTGTAGAGAGATGAAGAAAAGGTGGGGTTTTTGTTTTGTTTTGTTTTGTTTTTTTCTTTTCTGCATTTGGCAGGAAAAGCAAGGGGAAGCTGTTGCTCCCAGTTCCCCACCTGCCCCGCCCTTTGCTTCCACACAGAACAGAAAGTACCTTAAGCAACAACTAATCCACACTGGCCACCCCATCTCCCTGCACGTAGTTAGCAAGAACTTCAGGATTTGTTTTTAAGTATAAATTTTTGGGAGAAGGGCAAGATTTACTGAGGAATACACACTTCATCCTTGAAGGAAAACAAAATGAGTCATATTTAAACAATTCAAAGTATAGGACCCTGGTAATATTGCTTACTCCTATAACCAGAAATGAGTTTAGACTCTTACTAGAAGCTTAGGTTATGTTACCAGTTATAACAAACACTTTTGTAGCAGCCCCGTAAGAACTCAAAAGACATCAAAATATTAACCTTCATAATATGAAATAAAAATATAGTTTCAACATTTCCCAACTGTTAATCATGAAAAATACATGCTGAAGATATGTACAGTTTATGAGTGATTCCAAACCATCCTCCCAACTTTTTCATGCTGCAAAATGGTTTCTGAGATATTTTTTAAGAGCCAGTAACATAGATTGGGAAGAAATGCAAAGGAGCCCCCAGACAAATTTCATGCTCCATCTTATTCCTTTTAGATAAATAAGAAAGTCTTCAGCTACTATGAAGGAATTCTCTGGAGACTATAAATTATAACAAACCACCCAAATTCTTTTTATTTAGAAACTACCTTCTTCAACAATAGATTGAAGGTGACAGTAACCCAAAAGGGAACATACAAAATGCCTAACCCTCAAGATCACGCTAACTCCAACTGTTCAAAACAGAAGTATGGAAGAGGGGAATAAAAATGATCAAAATGCAGTATTATATATACTAATTCACCAGAAAGAATGTAATTACTATGTACTATAAACATAAACAAATTTAAAAGAAACAGAAAACATATTATTTACCTCCAGGACAAGAAAGTTTACTCTGAAGGTATCTGAAACAGCCTAAAAGTGTTCTCTTAAAAGCCATTATTCCCAAAACATCATGTGGATAAACTGATCTAGTTTGCCAAACTACAAATGTTCAGAAGGAAAGGGAAGAGGTGGGACTAAGGGGTACTAGTTACACCTGGGCAGGAGCGAGAAGTCCTGGGGTGCTACTGCACAAGACAGTGATTACGGATGGCAGTAATGCACTGTACACTTGGGAAAGTAGAAGAAAGGGTTTTTAATGTTTTCATCACAATAAAATAATAAGAGATAAATATGTTTAGCCTGATTCAAACATTACACTATATATATATAAATATATGTATCAAAGCAACATGTGGTACCCCATTTAATGTATACAACTTTTATGTTTTTATGTATCAGTTAAAAATAATTTAATTTTATTAAAATTAAAATTTTATCAAAATAAATTTAATACACCTTCCTGTGAATCAGCAGAAGCCACAAGGGTCCCAGGAGGAGAAATAAGAAGCCAATTCACCCTTCCCATGAACCAACCAGTGCATAGGCTGGGAGACAAGAACACACCCCTGCCATAAGCAACCAGCTGATTTGGAGGAACACAGGCTGAGTTGTTAGCAACTGAAGTACAAAACAACTTAATGCTTATACTGTTTGATTGACTTTCCAGTCCTAAAGCCAGTGAGCACCTATTAAGAGGATAACAATATGCAATATAGCAAATATGGGGGATTTCTTTCTGTCTTGTTTTTGAAATCCAATATTGGTTTCATTGTTCTGTTTTGCTCCATTTTATTATTTTGTTTTATTCAATGTTCTGTTTTGATTGGTTTTATTCTGTCCTGTTTTGTTTGATTTTATTATGTCTGATGGTATGGTCAGCAATTCTGAAGATAACAAGAAGCATTGTGGTAGCCATCGTTGATTTCCTGTTGTCCTGTTTCGAAGTCCTGTATCATGTTCATGGTTGTGTTTTGATTGGCTTTACTATATTATTTTGTTTTGTTTCATTCTCTTTAAAATAGTTTTTTTTTAAATGCAGCTCCTCAGCTCTACCTCTAAAGAATCTGACATAGCAGGTATAGAAGAGGGGACAAGAAATCTGACCAAGTGATTCTGAAGCAGACCCTAGGAAACACTTGATTTAAGGTCCCACCAGAGCCAGGGACCAGAATCCAATGGTCACTTTTCTAGGATGTGGTTTCAATCCTTTTATTCCACTTCTGTTCAAATCTCAATCTTAATCCCCCTTCCACACCACACACAAACAGACACACATACCACCATCACCACCACCACCACATCAGTCCTAAATTAAAGTGTGAACATTTCCTGATGGTAGCAGACAACTATGAACTACAGCTGACTGGGCTAGGGATACACCCGTGCCTGGTGTTAGGCCAATCAGATCCTTTAGGTTCTTCTCCCAATGAACTTGGAAGTGAGAGTCTAGTAAAATCACACTGCATTCAAGTGTAACTAATACAAAGGCAACACTAATACTTAGAAAAGTAGCAAGGAAAAGAAAAGTGTGTTTGTTAATAGTGTACATTATAAGCAAATGCCCCAAAGCAAAAGAGCTAAAAAATCTGATGATCCCATAGTGACTCTATGTTCCCACTGGCCTCACAGACTGGGGGCATCTCACTTCACTTACTGGTCATCTCTAAGACTTTTAAAGGAAATTTAAACTCCAAGTATTTTTACCCGACATGCCAACTTCCAAACCTAGCCTCCAGGTAAGATGCAATTTCGTTCAAGGAGGAAGATACCACAGGTCCACTCAGAACTCAATGTCAGCAGCTCAGGGTCAAAGGAGCAGGGAGGCAAGTCTGCAGAGATGTGGCAAATGCATGCATAGCAAGAAAAGGGACAAGAAATACTCTAGTGATTGCACTTCCTGCTTGTGCTGCCTTCTGAGCTATGGCTGCATTCCAAGGCTCTGAAAATAAGCCCAGCACTCTTCTAACCACTACCATGCTGCCCTGCCCTCCCCTTCTTGGCTTGTCTCTTAGCTACCTGCAATATCAAAGACTCCAAGCCAGAGCACCAAGCACAAGAACAAAATAATGTAAGACAGAATTCCCATCCTCAAAGTCTGAGAGACCAAGCATGACCCTTGGGGGCAGTCGTGAAGGACCAATTGCAGACTTACAGTCAAGGCAGTCTGTAAGGAAAGAGAAAATAAAGCACAGCCCAAACACAATAAGACACAAGCAGAGAGAGAGAGAGAGAGAGGTGTCTTATTTAGGGAAGGATTCCAGTTCCCAGTTTCCCCACATATTCCATGACATAACTCTAAATCATTCCAACAAATTCCCCTCTGCTCCCTTTAACCAGATAATCCTGCTAAGAATATTTTTAAAATATTTCAGGCCCAAAAAGGACATTTTTCTGGACTCTCAATAACTGGCTTGTGACCCAGGAACTAGAGAAGAATGCCCTCCTCCTCCCTTATCCCACTGCGGGCATGGTCAGCGCCTTCGCCTCCACACGCAGGCACCCCAGGCAGCCGCTGGTGGGGTCCTCTTTGGACAAACTCTGAATTGTAGTACTCTGCACAGTTCACACTACTTTATGGAAACGGCACTAAAATCAGAAGGATTCTTTTCAACCACATTATGAGTCATAAATAAAGAGCTTATATTAATCACTTAAGTATTTCTAGTCTAAATTGCTTTTTTTTTTCCCTAGTTCCTTTTTTGGGGAGGGGGCAGCTGTTGTTCTGTCTTGGAAAAGCACAAGAAAGATAGCTTCCGGAAGACAATTCGCACATATAAAGGATGGAAATGTATGGGTGTCTGAAAAACTGACCTGAACCCCAGTAGAGACATTTCAAAGCTGTCCATCACTCCACAGGAAAGGTTTCAGGATCATTTTACTCCTTCTTCGTGTGCCATGATGCAAACCATTTGTGATGATGGTCTGTCCGTGAGACTAACAGGATGAACCATGAATAGACACCGTCTACATGTCCCACTTTCCCCAGTATCAGGATGGGCTGAACAGTAACCAGGACGGTCATGCAGAAATACAAAAGTGACTTACCTCCCCAGCCGCCTCTACCTCTTGACCACCTGAGCCATGAAGGGAAGGCCTGGTGAACATCCACAGATGTGGGATGGAGAGGTGCAAAGGCATTCGGAGAGCTGAGTCTGACAGAGCAACAAATCTCTAAATAGAAGGCGCGGCCTTGAGGGCTTTAACTTCCCTGAAGGTCCTAACCAAGTCCAAGGCACTAAATGAAACAAAGAGGCTCTAAAAAATAGTCTCTGCAGAGGGTTTAAATGGTGCACAGCCAACCCGCCTGCTGAAAGACAGATGATACCGGGAGAGCCCAGCAGCCAGCAAGGCGGCCTCGGTTCCAGCTGGATCTCAGGTCAAGGGGTAGCTGAGCCATCGCCTTCCCAGCAGAAGTGAGTCACAGGAAAGTCTGAAAGGGAGGCAAGGTGGTGGATTTGTTTTTCCCCAGGCTCACTGGTTTAGCAGTGACTGAGCAGTGTGGAAAAGAATAATACGAGAGAATAAAGGAAGTGGTCATTTGGAAAGACAGCATTCTCCAGCAAGGTAGTTGACAAGGTAGGGCCAGGGGCAGAGTTAGGAAGCATCACGAAGTGACCAGTCAGCCAGGAGGATGAAGGCTAACTGGCCCGGTCCTGATGGGCCAGGCAGGAAGATGGTGGTTTACACATTGAGTTCTAGAACAAAAGCAGCCCAAGGCCCAGCTCTGGCAGCCATGTGGGTGACTTGTTTCAGTCTCTTAAAATTTTTAACTGCCTTGTCTATGTAACAGGGGCAAGCATAATATCCCTTCTCAAGGTTGAGAAGATGTATTTAAAGTTTTAAGTAACAACAGCATGGGGGTTGGCAGACTTCTAATCTGTAGGCCATCTAATCCTCTAACCATCTGCATTTTACAGCCCAAGAGTTAAGATAGACTTTTACATTCTTACATGATAGGGGGAAGAAAAAGAAAATAATAATACTATTTAGTGACACCTGAAAACTGTATGAAAATGAAATTTCAGTGTGCATAAAGTTTTACTGGAACACTGCCATGCTCACCCACTTACAAACTATCTATGGCTGCTTCTGCTCCACTGTGGCACAGAAATTCAAGGTCTGCAAAGCCCAAAAGTTTATGGCTGGCCTTTTACAGAACCACTTGCTGGCCCTGCATCAGCTGACACAAAGCATTATTATCAGCTGTGCTCACTTTAAAAAAAATTTCAGAGACACACTGAAATCCTGTTGTTGAGCTATAATGTACATACTGTGAAATGATTGAATGGTATTTAGTATATTAAAGAGCTGTAAAACCATCTCCACAATTTAAGTTTAGAAAGTTTACCACCTGCAAAAAACACCCTGTCCCTGTGGATAGTCACTCTCCATCTCCTTTTTCCACAGCTCCTGGTAATCATTAATTTACTTTCTGTCTCAAGGGATTTGCCAATTCTGAATATTTCCTATAAATGGAGTTATATGCTATGTGGTCTTTTAGGGTCTCACTTCTTTCAGTTAGCATAAGGTTCATCATGAGGTAGATGAACATTCCTTTTTGTGGCCATATAATATTCTACTGTCTGCATAAATCACATATTATTTATCATTTCATACACATTTGGGTTATCTCTATTTTTTGACCATTTTGAGTAACTCTCCCATGAACATTCCCTGGGTACACATCAAGGAGCAGAACTACTGAGTAACATGGGACCTCTATTCTTAACCTCTTAAAGAAATGTTAAACTGTACGCCAAAGAAACTGACCCAATTCACATCCCAACGATATTCAAGAATTCCAACTTATCTACATTTTCACAAACTCACCCTACTGCCTTTTTATTACAGCTGTCCCAGGAGGTACAAAATGGGATCTCCCTGTGGTTTTGATGTGCATTTGCCTAATGACTAATGATGAGCATCTTTTCATGTTTACTTGTGTTTTGTGTATCTTCTTAGAAGAATGTCTCTACATAATTTTCCCTATCTTTTAATTGGGTTGTATTTTACTGTTCAATTATAATAGGTATTCTTTATTTTTGCTGCTGTTTGGGGGTTTGATGGTTGCTGTCGTCGTTTGTTTTAGCTTTTGTGGTACTAGGGATTGAACTGAAGGAGCACTGAGCTATACAGTCCCAGACATTTTTATTTTTTTACTTTGAGACATGGTCTCACAAAATTGTCTGGGGATGACCTTGAACTTGTGATTCTCTTGCCTCAGACTCCCCAGATCTAGGATTACAGGCATGTATGTAAGGGATTACATGCCAAACGATAGGAATTCTTTATGTGTTAAGATACTACACCTTTACCAGCCAAATGATCTGCAAATATTCTCTATTCTATAGGTTGTCTTTTTCTTAGAGTGTGCTTTGAAGCACAGAAGTTAATTTTGATGTAGTCCAATTTATGTATTTTTTCTTTGCTATTTGTGTTTTTGGTGTCATATCTAAGAAATGACTGCCTAACCTAGAATTGTGAAAATATACTCCTACGAATTCTTCTAAGAGTTTTAAATGTTTAGCCCTTACATCCAGGACTTTGAGAGGTAGGAGTGCAATCTCACCCTCATACGTCCGTATTTTGTTCTCTCAGTATTATTTATTGAAAAGACTATTCTGTTTCCCATTTAATTGGCTTAGTGCTCTTGCTGAAAATTAGTCATAAATCTAAGGGTTTGTTTCTGGGTCTCTCCATTCTTTTCTACTTTCCTTTATTTCTATTCTTATTCTAGCACCACATTGTGAGTAAATTTTTAAATCAAGAGGTATGAGTCTTTCAACTTTGCTCTTTTCAGAGGTGTTTTGGCTATTCTAGGTTACCAATGTTTTCATATGACTTTTAGGATCAACCTGTTCATTTCTGGGGTGAAAAAAAGACAGCTAGGATTTTCATAGGGACTTCACTAAATCCCTAATGAACTTGGGGGAATACTGGCATGGTAACAATATCAAGTTTTCCAATATATGAACGAAGGACATTATTCCATGTATTTAGATCTTCTTTAACTTCTTACAGCAGAATTTTGCATTTTCAATATATATATTTTGTACTTGTTTATTAAATATATTCCCAAGTATGTCTGAGAAATGAAATTGCTTGAAATCTTTTTTCATTAAATTTTAAGTTAGAATTGCAGTATAAATTTTAAGTTGAAATAGCAGAAAGACAATGAGTATGTGTGCAAGAAACAAGGACCAAAGTGTCACAGAAACCTAAAATAAAAAGAAAGCTAGATTTCAAGTACAGCCTGTCAAATTCACATCAGACTGGAAGCTTCCTCAGAGTAGGCAAAGGGTCTCACCTACACACCTAGCACACAAGCGGCATCAGGAAACACCTGCAGAATGAATAAAGTTTAACACTAGACAATATCAAATCTGTGTTTTCTACTTTAGGCAATACCATAAATATGTTCTTAATCTTCATTTCCTCAAGTCATTGGTTAGTTCTAATGATGCAGCTTGCAGATGCTATTGACTATATCGGGGTAAAATAGTCTCATAAAAAAAAGTTTGATAAGGACTCTCACCAATTGACAAGCTCCCCTTTTATTTTTTCAGCTGAAATATTCGGGAAAATGACATTAGACAAGTAAGGAGAAGGGATGCACCTATGCATTTTGCGAAGAGCACCAGTCCTCATGACAAAGATGTCAATGGAATATACAGACAACACTAAGGCTAGTACAGTCCTGGTCTTCCTTCAAGAGGTTAATTTAAGATGTTTCAACTTTATGATGCAAGCAGTATATATGTGGTCCAAATCATACTTGAAATTTTGAATTGTGACTGGTGACTCACCGGTAAGAGAAGAAATGCTGCAAAAGGTGCCAGAAGGTAAAAGAAAGAAACAAATGGAGGAATAGGGGAAGGGCAGTAACTTGTCATGACGGCACTATGGCAAGTATGGTCCTGGTCCCCTGGCAATGATTCAGCTGAGGATTGTTCAAGTTTAAGATAGTGCAAAATCAATCTGCATGCAGTAGCAATCGTATTTGAAATTTTGAATTGTGATCTTGTCCCAGGCTAGCAATACAGGTTTACAGAGCGATATGTGGGGCAGCTCTCAGTCATGTGATGATGACAGGAATGACTCTACAATGCACTGTCTTGCTAAGTTAAGATGCTCAGTAGGTTAGGTATATTAAATGCATTTTCCTTTTATGGTATTTTCAATTTACAATATGGTTTATCTGGATATAATTCCACCATAAGTCAAAGAATATCTATACTATCACAGTGACCATTCTAGGGAGAGCAGAGACCTGGAAATATTCACAGGGCAATCTTTCCAAGGCCTCCCATCTCCAAATTATCATGATTGGTACTAAACACAGGTCACCTGACTCCACATGTGCATACTGTGTATAAATACAAATTTATGCTGTGTATAAATACAAATTGAAGCACAGAATGAATGTTTATTGGCAAGCGTGACAAGTATTCAATATCCTGATACAGTGATGAATATGTTAGCTACTAATTTGAACCCACACACAAATCAAAGTTTGGAAGGAAGCAACTGTTCTAACACCATCTTAATACAACAAGTTAAAGGGGTAGGAAATCCATAATAAAAAGATGGGAAATATCTTGCCATTTAAACCACACAAACCATGAAGCCTGAGCTTATGTTGTTTCCTGCAGTCACTGGGGCAGCGTGGATTCAAATCCCAGATCTGTTTCAAAGCCAACATGTACCTATGAACAAGCCCCTTGTTTAGAGTAAACTGCTCTGCCATCTTTTACAAAGCCTTCGCCCTCTCTATGATTCTACCAATTTGCTCTTCTTCTAAGTTTCCAATTATCAGGTAATCACATTTCACTGCACACATATTTACTACTTTATCCAAGCCACTCCTCAACATCCGGTCTCAGCTTAGGTTAGATGAGACGAAGAGTATATGGGCATATTTAGAAGTGCTCCTGATCACAAAGCCATTTCTTCTGAAAAGAAAAAAAGAAAAGTATGGGAGTTGGGTGGAGAGATTTGCTTTGATAAAGTACTTTCTGAGCCCTTTCTCCCTAGGCTGGTCCATATTCTAAATCATTTCCTTGCTTTCACATAGTAAATTCTCTACTACATGTCTAGATATGCTGGAGATCAGGTTACAGTGTGAAGAACAAAAGATAAAAACAATCTGCATACTTCCATCTGGCTCTTCAGAACAAAGTCTAGAGATTTGAAATGTGAGCAGAGAAGCTTGCTCCTCTCCCCGTACAACAGACATGGCAAAATGTCACAGAAACAAATCTTTCAAGAGAATCCGAGCTGCTGGAATGCATCATTCACCAAAATTGCTCTGAGAGTGTAAAAAAAAAAAAAAAGTTAAGACGGGACAGTGAATACAAAAATCCTCTTTTGTAAGTCGATGAAAAGTTGAAAACAGACCAATGCATTTAGAAAGTTCATACTAGAGAGATCCTGTTCTTTTTGTTATTAAATGACTCCTATTTGAAAAGAGAAAAAACTACCACCTTCTAGATATTTATTAACACAGTCTTTCCTAGTTCTTAGGACTCAAAAATCAACACTCAGGGTTTAACTGTGGCCAAACTATTCCTTTGCCACGTGGCACAGTGCCACACAAGCCAGATTTTTACAGTATGAAAGTAACCAGCAGGTCCAATACAAACACGGGCTTTCCAATATATAAAATTTAAGAAAAGCCAGGGTCTGTGCAAAAAACATTAAACTGGTTTATATATCACAACCATGAGGGTTAAGCAGAAATGCAGCATTAAAATAATTTACAAAATGGCTCAACAATGAACATTTTCCTCCATG
Organism: Cuniculus paca; assembly: GCA_004365215.1. Classification (NCBI taxonomy): domain Eukaryota; kingdom Metazoa; phylum Chordata; class Mammalia; order Rodentia; family Cuniculidae; genus Cuniculus; species Cuniculus paca. The sequence continues at coordinate 10,706 of RJWT010034643.1, forward strand.
AAAAAACAACACCCTTAATGTTTTTCATATGGCACATAAATTTTACAATACCTGCAGGAATATTTTCATTGGTTCAACCAACACCATTGGTCTTTTTAGCTCTTAAGCATATTACAATTCTTGCCTTTTTATGGCATTTTTGTTGTTGTTTGCACCCAATGTAATAAGCTTTTGAGAACAAGAAACAAACCACAATAAAAAGAAGAAAGGACTACCCTTGGTGACTGCAACTTTCACGAGTGGTGGGGGCAGAGTGATTCGAATCCCGTTTTTATAGCTGCTATCTTGATGCAATTAGTGTAAAATAATTGTCTGCTCAGGCCAAAGTAGAGGCTAAGTTGAGGCACTTGAATGCATTCCCGAAAACGAGTTCCCTGCCTCTCCCTTCAGCCTGCTGCAGCAGATGTTGGCTGTTAAGGCGCGCAGACGACACAGTTCATGACTTTTCTAAGACGGCTGTGTGCCACATCTGCAGTTGATGAAATGGAGAGCAGAAGTGTGGCAGACACACAGAGGAGAGTGCGAGCAAGGCAGGCAGGCGAGCACTGGGCCAAAGGAACTGTCTTGAAGGCTGGCCTAAAAATAGACACACACTCACACTCCTCCTCCCTCCACAGCCAGCTCATAAAACCAGGCCTGCCTGTCCTATTATGGTGTCGGCCTATGGCAGACACTTCCTGCGTCGGACTCTGCCGGCGGATAACGCAGGAGCACAGGCAGAAGTGGAGGGAGGCAGGCTTTGCCGCATCCTCCAAGTGCAGCTCCACTCTCCGAGCCTCGGTACAACTGGGCTGTGGTCCAAGTTCAGCTGGGCCCCCAGAGAAAGGCAATGCTTGTGTTTAGCCCGCACAATACTGACATAACATTAACAGATTTACATATGCAAAACTGTGAAGCAACAGGCATTCCCCCTCAATTGACCCACAGCTTGTAGTGTCTGCCGAGTTATTCCCCGCTTCGGCTCTGTAACCAAGTGGGCGGCATGCGAATACCATCTGGGTACCACTTATTGAAAGCTGGCAGTCGCTCTGTAATAGGCAAGCTGGCAATAAGAGGGAAGGGAATAAATTGCATCATTTAGTTAACATCCACTTGCTTTGCGGCTGTTAAAAACCCATGACTGAATAATAATTTGGTTATTTCTTTTGCCAGAAACTGCTGTCAGCCAAATTGTACTACGCATGCTACAGAAGTCGACTTGCAAAATTTCCACTTGAAAAGGGATTGAGGAGGAGGATCGGGTGAAATGGGCACCAGTCTCTGCCCGTGAACAGTGGTGACTCCTGCTGAATGATGGCTCTGTGTCCTCCCAGTGTCCTGTTCACCCTGAATTTGGTCGATACCAAGCCCTGGTGACCATCCCACCATGTGGGGCCAGAGGGAAAACTATGACATGTAGTAAAGCCCCTCAAGTAGCTCAGATCCAAGGCTGTGTGTGACAAATGATATCTCCACAGTTGAGCTGGCCATGAAGGCAAATGTGACCAAAAAGGTTTGTCCTACAGGTGACATCCCGCAGTTTTTCTCTCCAAATAAACTGGGTGAGCTGGCTGAAGGGAACCTGAGTGCTACCAACCTTGATTCCTCTACTTCTGTACCCAAAGCAGATGGCATCATTTCTTTCTGGTTTACTCAACTGCTTTCAAAAGCAATTAACAAAGAAAATGACAGAAACCTTAGACCACACATAAAGGTAGAAATGATCTTCAGTAAAATCCCCCGTGTTTGAAGTGGTTCTGCTTTGGATATATTTGTAATGATACACAATTCTCTTATTTACTACATAGTGTTGTATTTCTACATATATGTGTATATATGCATATATATATATATATATATATATATATTACTTTCCCTTTTTATGTTTAGGAAACTCAGTGCTGAAAATCTAAATGCCCAGTTTTTAAAAGTATTTAAATAAATAAATCTTTTAACTAAGATTTAAATAGTATTTTATGTAAGAGATAAGCCATGTATGTATCTGTTTACTTAACCTCTTAGTAACTTATCTTTTAAAACTATCACATTGATCAATTACACATATTTCACCCTTGATTTTCCTAACAGACAACTAAAAGGAAAGAAATGGGAAAAAAGAAAAAAAATTATAACAAAAAAAGAGGAAAGAAAAAAGATTACTGATCATGAAAATATTATAAAAGAACAAAGTCTATCTGATCAAATCTTTAAAAAAAAAAAGAGATGAAAACATCTGTAGGAATTGAAGTGGCAAAAGTACTGATTTACAAAAGTTAGCTAAATAATCTTTCAAAGGCCAAAACAGATTAAAGACCACTCAATTGTATAAGCACCATAGTCTTCCTGAAAATAACACAGTCATCTGTACATTAAAATAGGCAGAATATGACCATGAAGAAGCAGAAAAGATACAGGCAAGACCAAATCGTTACACATTTTACAAACCACCGCAGTTATCATGTGTAAGTGAAACTCAGTAATAGTTATTTCGAAAGGGACGACAGTAGTCAAGAAAGATAATAGGGTTTTTTTCCCAGATTCAGGTGATGATTGTAATCTTGCCTTGCTCTAAACAGCTTACAAGGCAAAGAGACAAAGTCAATTCTATATCTAACGATATCAAAAGATGGTTAGGATTGTAAAGCAATGAACTATATTCGCTCCTTGGAAAGGTGAGAAAGAAAACAGTATTTCCAAATCACCAAGCTTATACTCAGGTTTTTTAAAAGGAAATAAAACAGCTACTGTACACACAAATATACATGTATGCACATACCCCAGTAAAATCTGTGCCATCCTGGAAATATCACTTGCCCGAGTAGTGGGATAACCAGTTTTCAGCAAAGCTCTGCCACTTTCTAGCAAAGTGACCTTGGGCAAGTCAATTTCTCTGAGTATTACTTTTTTTTCTCTTTGGGAAATAGTGATAAACAG
>RJWT010034644.1:0-13619 GCA_004365215.1 Cuniculus paca
CCCTGTATTCTCATTAAGAGATTCCAGCCATACACAGGAAAAACCAGTGAAGTATACAGTGCACTAGACAGGCAGGCTAAGGGGGTACATGAGCAGAGGTGTGGAGGCATGCATGGAGACAGGTGAGGAGACGGGCTGTCCTTCTGGCTGGACTATTCATGAAAGGCCACACCGAGAAGGGATCAGTTGACAGTATAAGGAGGTTATTTCTGTTCTTTTGATAGGCAAACTTAGATTGATAGTAATGGCTTAGAAATTTCATTGTTCCATTTCTTTTTTCATTTTCACAAGAGATGTTCCCTGACATTTCCCTTGAAATGTTAATCTCTCTTTAACTATCTTTCATTTTTCCCCTTGTAATGGTTTGTGTATGGGGAATCATTTCTCTTCCATAAGAAAGCAATATGGCACTCAAAAGGAAATTGACATCTGGCCTTAGTTGAGGAGAGAGGTGAGAGGACAGGATGTGGTACAAACTGGGGAGATGGCTCCCCAGGAAAGAGAAGAAACCTGGCTCAGCCCAGCACCACGCCCATAGAAATGGAGCTAGAAGAGGTAGATGTTGTTTTACAACAGAAATACATGGGTTTACACACGGAGTCTTCTGATTTTTAAATTCTCTTTCCACCTTTATACTTGTCTCCATCATAATCATGACCATGAACTCTGTCCCTATCACCACCATCACCAGAGTGTAGGTTGAATAAAATGCTTCCATACAGCTGATGGTTTGTGACTTCTACTTTATGCTGAATTGAGCTGTCTCAGGTCTGAAGTCTCCACAGGTAATTGAGTTCATTGTGTCTTCTTTACACTTTGCATTTACTGACTCACTCAGCATTTGCTCTGAGCTTGCTGAGGACCAGGCACTGCACTTGGGATACACTCGTGATTAAAGCACACCTCCCAGAAGTTTTAGTTAAATTCTTTTGCTATTATTTGTGCTGCACATAGCATTGGAGAGTTTTGGAGAAGGCACCCTTGAGAGTGAAATTTATTTTGATCATCCTATCACACAAATGAACACTTTATTTTATCAATATCTCCTGCGTTTGGTTTGTTTATCGCTTCATTTGGGTATGTATTGTCTCTATAAAACATTTTTATGCCCCTGGTAAAGAACAGTATCTTGTACATTTTGTACCTTTTGGGCAGTTTGCTGAGTATTGAACACATGGTGGGTACTCAATAAATATCTTTCAGTTGATGGCCGCATTATGCAGAGTCTCACAACTTTTAAAAAAGGGATCTTACATAAACGCTAATGCAGAGTCCACCAGTACTTGCTCACTCCTGGGGGTGCAAAAGTTTGAATACAGGAGCAGGGGAGGAAGGAACAGGCTTCTGAATATGTTACACTGTAGGAGATGCTTCAGAAGCTAAGCATCTGTGAGAGAAGGTGTTCATTGTTACGACGTTGCAGAAAACCATCACATCACCTTTATTCAGCACGTGTGGCCATGGGTGCAAATCCATTTGCTCTGTGTGCATATTATTATATGAACACAATGTTCAGGCAATTAAGGGAGAGAGAAAGAATGCTTTATGCTGTGCAGGATCTGCTCTCAGACGTGGTGTTCTTTCTTCAGAATCACTGGCTGAAAAACATGAGCCTTAGGAGGGTTCGAATACCACTTTGTGAACAGTTAGCAAGCTGACCCTTGGGCTAGCTCTGCTACTGCACACTTTTAAAATTCATTCTTTTTACTTTATCTTTGTAAATAATAAGATATGCAAAGAGTTGGGGAAAACAGTACAGAGATGATTCCTGTTTCCCCATCCTTACACACATGCACTAGGTTATGCATGGGTGTTTGCATGTGTTGCTTCTGTGTAATTTTGTCCTATCTGTAGCTTATGGTGATGGCTCCCACAATCAGAATCAGACCTGCTATGTTACTACGGAAATTTCTTGAGCTGCCTCTTCATAGTTGCGTTCTCTCAGTAATCATGCATTTTAATTCTTGAAGCAAGAATGGCAGAGTGAAAGGTTTAGTTCCACAATTTAGCAAATATAGTCATATCTCTGGTTATATGGGGATCCTTCCCGGATACCCAAATGCATAGATGCTCAAGCCCCTTGATGTCAAGTGGTGCAGTGGTCACACAGAACTTACATGCATCCTCCCATACGCTTGACCTTATTTCTAGGTTACTTATAAAGCTTAAGCCATTGTAAATGCTATGTAAATAGTTGTTGCACTCTGGTATCTAGGGGATTAGGACAAGAAAAACGTATCTGTAATTGTTTGGTACAGACACTTGTAAAAGATATATTTTTGATCCACAGTTGGTTGAATTTGTGGCTGTGGAACCTGTGGATCCGGACCGCCGATTACACTCATTAACAGCCCGAGAAATTTAATTTGTTCTGTCAGGTGACTGGCTGAATTTTCAGCATCGAAGCTTTCTGGAATTTTCATTTGCAGTATGTGCAATTACTATTCCACTTGGAAGGGGTAAGTGCTACTTTGCTGAATCTGCGATGGTGCCATTTAGAGCGGGATATATATGTTCCTCACACTTGCCCGCCGCTCATTTCTTCAGGAACGTGTTAATTAGTGGAGAGGCCTACTTATCCTGAACGCACAGATATTCTGCTGACCTAGATCTGGATTGTTTTATTTTATTTTCTCTCTCACATCCCCCAATGAGAAGACGCATCTCATTTTCACGAAGGTCTGGGGATGAGGGAGGATAAAGCAATCTTGCGTTACATCAAACACTCACGATTTGTTAAACATTAAATTCCAAAGAGAAAAAAAATAGGATTTGGATTAGATGAAGAGAAGGGTTTCCAGGCAGTGAGCTCAAAGCTCTCTGGTTTCCTGCTTCCTCCCTTGCTGAGTGGCTTAGCAAAGAGGCTCATGCTGTGTGAGGCAGGGTGACTCAGGGGCAAACTCCTGTCTCTCCTTTCCTGGTGACCGACACCTGCCTGACCCATGTGTTACCTGCAGTCACTGCTCTTGGAGAGCTGCAGAGCCCACTGACCCTCACTGAGGGCTACCAGCTGACTCAGACCAAGAGAAAGGCTTGCCATAGCCCTCAGCCTAGGGCCATGCTGGTCCTGAGAAGATTCCTCCCTTCTTAAAGACTCCCCTTGGCCATTTTTGCAGTGTTTACACACTGAGCCCTTTCTCAGTCAAGGCTGACACCTTGAGGTCTTAGCCATCTTGGGAGAGGGCCCCGCCAAGGAACAGGGATGGTGCAATTCAGAACTGGTCTCTCGAGGACAAGGCCAATTGGGCCTTGAGAGACTGATCATCCGAATCAACTCAGCTAATTTAATGATTGTTCAGTAAGGACTTGATTCAAAAGTGAGAGCAAGGTGTTGGTTGAAAACCATAAGAAATAGTGCAGAAGCCAAGGTTAGTTACCATGGAGCAAAACTGTCACTTCCAAGACTGAAGTACAGGAGGGAGAGAGTCTGGTCAGGCAGGCAGAGGGGACTGCGGCCTTTGGGTGAGGCGCTCAGCCGGTCTGCAGCAAACTTGCTGAGCCGGGAGGGGAGGACATGCTGGACCTCACTGCTCCCTGTGCTTCCCCCGAGGGCCAAGCGTAGCCTGATCCTAAAGACAAACAAGCCCTTAGGTGCAGCTTATCCTCAGCCTTCCAGGACACAGCAGGCTGGAGAAGGGGACAGAAGCTGGATGGCTCTGTAGACTGCTGAGGAGCCATCCAGCTGCAGGGCGCCCCAGCATTTGGGCTGGATGAGGGTGAGGTAGGGCCTGCAGGAGGGCCCTTGCATTCCCCCTAGCCTGTGTCCACCCAGCCTTTCACCTCTGCTGTCTGAGTCCAGCTCTGCAAGGCTCCCGCGGCCCTGAGACCTGACTGGCCTCCGCACAGGTACTGTTCCCACGCCTCACTGCTCTACACACGTGACAAAGGTGTGCTTCTTTTAAGAAGCTTCTGGAACACAGAGGAGTGAGGAGGGATGGGAAATAGCATGCCAGGAGCCCCAAACTGCCAATGCAGAACCCTTGTTTCCTACCTCTTTTTTTTTTTTAATTCTGTATCTCCTGCCCTCCACTTTTCCTATCCTTTGTTTTCTATTTCTCCATAGTCTTGAGTCCCGACTCTTGTGGTTTAATTACCAGTATGCCCTTGTCTCCCTGGAATCGTCTGGAGTTCTCCTGAAACATCTGCTGCAGATTCAAAGCTGTCAGGGACGTTTGTGAGGATATGCTACGAGGCTCCGATTCCCTTAGTAATTACCATTTCCTGTTTCATGTCTGGTTATTTTTGTTTAAATCCAAGACAGAGTGAGTTAGGATGGGGGGTTAAGGTCATGGAGGGAGATCAGACAGACCCATGACCTAGCCACAGCTTTTCATCTCTCCAGAGCCGCTGGTAATTTAGCAGATTTGCCTACTCAAGGCAAAGGCTGATTACTATTCCTCTCGGTTTTCAAGGATGAGGAAGTGAGTTCCTGAGGGAGGCTGTGGTTGAGGGAACCTGAGGTGCAGTCACGGGCCCGGGAGGGGTGTCTTAGCTCTCTGGAGCTTTCCATCATTCAAGTTCACCCCCATAGGTTTGTTTTTCTACAGAAGTCTCTGGTGCACGGCGAAACCAGGCTCTTTCAGAATCAGCGTGGCATAGGGGAAGCCTTATAAATTACCACCGCATGGGGACTCACTCTGGGTCTATTTTGTTTTCAGAAATTCTCATTAGGCAGGAGAGTGTAGAGATCTCCGCAGTTCTCTGTCCCCAGGTGGTGTTTTGTGTAAGCTTGGGGAAAAGTAGTCATCTATATAAACTTTTTTTTACCACTTTATTTTTACTAGGTTCCTCTCTCTGTAGCTTTTTTTGTTTATTTCTTTGTTGGACTGGATGCCATTAGCCTTTCCATTTAGGAATCTTTTTGGTATCACTTTCAAGAATCAGAAAGTACAATGAGAATCGTCTCATAGCTTGGGCATTTGCTTATCCACTCACTTAAACTTTGTTCCCTTCCACTACCCAGACATTAATTTTTAAAAATCACTGTCTACCAACGTCAGCCATGGCTAACATGAAGAGGCGGAATTTTCTGGTCATGGTCTTCCTTATGGCCAGCTTCCTTCTCTGTTCCCTTCTTTCCTTTTCATTCCCCAATGTTCTTCTGAGATCTCAGTTATCCTCCTTGTACCTTCTGGGTGTTCGTGAAGATACCCCAAGGCCACCTGTGTGTCCTGGACCTTCCTTGCAGGCCCTCGTCTTCCACACCAAGGGATTTTTTTTTCATTCAGTACACAGTTACGGCACTAAGGGATGACAGCTTCTGGGGGACATATGTGCATTTCTAGATTTATCTATGTGTATACATCATGTATACCATATATTTACATATGTGTATTTTAACAATGCTTTCTGGAGATGATGCTGAAATTCAAAGGCAAATTCTCTGGCTTCACAGTGGAAAACACAATGAGCTACCAAGACAAACATTTAGGATCAGATGAATCTTCTTCAAGTTTTCTGAGGGCTGTGATTTCTGTTTTGGCTATTTTGCAATCACTGAGATAGTCTCTAGTACAGTGGTGCTTGTTCGGGGCTGGCTGCATCCTATACGGCGTGCACAAAGTCAAGAAGGCAAAAGGGCATTGTGGGAACAGTTCTAATTTATAAATTATTTTTAAAGATTTATTAAATTATGTCAAGTCAATTTGTAACTATACGTGATTTAAAAATATTAGTAGATTGGGCCTTGCCTGAAAGGAAAACTTAGTTTCGTATTTTAGTATGAAATTATTAGGCATGATATTTAGCAGAATAACTTCTCTAAGCAGATTCTGCTGACCAACACTATCTGTCAAGAACACCGTCCTCCATCAAAGAGTATAATACCAATGAGTGACATTTGGGAACAAAGGGTAACTTTAGGGTGGTTGCTTTATTCTGAGCTTTCCCACCTGCAGTTTTAGAGGCACTGACCTTTATCACTTAATTTATTTCCAATCAAAAACAGTAGAACTCCCCAAAGGCCACTATGTTTATGAGCAGAAAACAAGCAACCATGATTAACACAAAGGTTCAGAGAGAAGGATTTGGGTTTTTTTCTAATTACACCTCTGAAATGGCCGAATCTGGCATCACCTCTAAAGTCTTTGAGCTCCTCTGCAGTGGATGAAATGAAATGCACACAAATGAAATATTCTAAAGGGAAAAAAGGGAAATTGTACTTATTATGCTTCTATTTGTTCAACTGTCAGTATCATGCAATTCGTAAAGGGGCTGACATGACAAATGAACTAGATGTAGGATGCTGAGAATTCAGAGAGAGTTCGCAATCCGTTCATGAACTGTTGACACTGATTTCCTATTTTCAAGGTGAGCTGACTTCCTTGCTTTCATCCTTAGCTTACACATACCTCTCTCTCCAACCCATACCTTGTGCCTCACCCATTTCCTCCCTTGCCCCCAGCGGTTGACATATGTATCGCAGTTATTTTTGTGAAGGGTTAAGCTTCACCCATCCATGTTCCTGTAAGGGACATCACAAGTCAGATACTGATATTTTGTGAGCAAAATGTTACCTAGTTTAACATTCAAGGGGATTAGGTAAAGGATTAGCACTCCCCACTTTCCCGAACAATTTGCAGATTAATAAAGGCCTGTTATAAATTCAACTGTGTTCCTCAAAAGGTCCTAAATCCCAGGACCCTGTACTTTATCTGAAAGTGAGGCCTTTGCAAATGTAGTTCAGATGGGGTTGTGCTAAGGTGGGATACGTTATTCTTCATGCAGTTTCGCTGGTATTCCCGTAAGAAAAGAAGAAGGCTGGGGACAGTAGCTTAGTGGTAGTGTTTGCCAAGCATGCTCGAGGCCCTGAGTTCCATCATCCATAGAAAGAGCATGAGGGTGGGGTGAAGAAGGGACTAAAGTGATGCCACTGCAGGCCATGGAAGCCAGGGATTGCTGGAAACTCCAGAAGTTAAGAGAAGGCGTGAAATAGGTTTCCCCCCAGAGCCTTGGAGAGAACGTGGTTCTGCCATCACTTTAATCGCAGACTTCAGCCTTTGAGCGGTGAGACACTGTATTTTGGTTATGTTAAGCAACCAAGTTCATGATGCTTTGTTACCACAGCCCCAGGAAAGTAAAGCGACCTTTGGTAAAACAACAGCAACAGCAACAATAACAGCCACCTGTCACAAAGTCAGAAGCCAGCACTGACAGGTGGATGTCAGGATATTTGAACGGCTTTCCTCAGCTTTCCACCTCTAATCACTAGAGTCACATCTGGCTAAACCACTGGCAAACTTGGACACATGTTTCTCATTAAGCATGTGGATGGCACTGTGTCCCTTTAAGAGATGAACAATAACTTTGCCATGGGCGTGCTCTCTGGAAGCGCAAAGCCGAGGAGCCCTAAATAATAGTAGATGAACAGGAGTCTCTGTTATGCACCAGTAACGTTTTGGTAAATTGAATCATATTTTAGGAACTCAGGGAGAGATTGCTACTTAAATTAAATTCTTTTGCAAAGCAAGCATGGCTTTTTTTCCATCTACAAAGCAGAGTTTTTGATCTCAGTTTTCTTAGAGAGCATAGTCATGTATTAGATAACCATAAGACAAAGAATCTTAATATTTGGCGTTAGGTTAAAAAAGCTAGAAAAGATTGCGCTTAAGGTTTCTTCTCAGACATTGCAGGCAGACAGACTTGGAATAATTTTACTAACTGATTTGCAATAGCAGATTCTAAATTGAGAAATAGTGTGAATTATAACCTACTTCAAACGTTTGAGATTCTACAAATAAATACCACTTACTATATTTGCTTTTTATAAATGTAATAATACTAATACCAACTCAAGGACATTTTATTTTCACATCCCAGCCTGGCTTGACTGCTAGGAGCCAGTATTTTTCCCAAAAAGGAAATTCCTTGGGATGTTCTCAAAGCTTATGATCAAACAGGAGCAAACTTAAATCGACAAAGAGTGAAACTAAAGCAGAGTTAGTTCATGGACTAATTCAGGATATACTGAATAATACCATGTGTCCCATTGTATAGAATGTTTTCAAAGCATACTTCTTATCCTTGTGGAGATACTCCTGGATCTAATGACAGAACATGTAGACCAGGAAAGGGGGAGATAACAGTTGCAGACTGCACAAATGACCAAATACAATAAGTAACGTGCGAACAATATGCGCTCTGTGTTCGTGGGGCTGGAGATATTCCTGGGAAGGAATTTGGTTCATTGCAATGATGTTCTGTGCAGATGCTTCCTTGACTCGTTCTGGGGCAATGACCATTCACGAAGACCATAATTATATATTGGAGGCATGCAGGCTCTGAAGGCTTCTGTGTGCACCAACTGGCAAACTGGCATTTATGCACACAGCAAACTTTCAAATTCCAAGACTCTCCAAAAAGAAAGTCTGTGAATCGAAAACCTTTCCCCTTGTGAGGCCAAGACAGCTTTGTGAAGATTTTTGTTTTATTTCAGTCTTATCCACAAACCTGTTCCCGTGGTTGAGAGGGACTTTTCCTTCAAAATTCATTTTTAATTAAACCCAAATGTTCATCTTCTCCTTATAACAATAGATTTTTTTTTAGGTTTCTGAAGAGTCAAGGGAGGTATCTGTAAAATTTAAGGGGGAGGGATGCATAAAACTCAGCAATCAAGCCAGATAAATACTGTTCTCATGCAGTCTTTGAAAGAATCCAGAATGAGTGCCAAAAGTCCTGTGATGAATAAAATATCAAAATTTTAAATAAAGATGAGATCGATACTGTTGATTTTTTCCCTTTTGCCTTAGGATCTATTTTAGTCCCTCATTCACCCGTGGTTGCTTATAAGAATACCATCAATAAACACTAGCCACGCATTTAAAACCCTCTTAATTCCCTTCTGAAGATGAAAAGTTTTCAGTTAAATAAATAGCGTCTCACCATTCATTGTTTTACTTATTCTTCAGCACGTAGATAGCTTTTGCCCCTGTGTTCTCCTGGGCCCTCTGGTCGAACATGTGAGAACCCTTCATAATTCATCAAGTCCTGTCCTTAATTTTCTATTTCCCCTATTTCATGCTCTTCAGCTTTCATTTTCTCACTCCTGGTTTGGCCTCAGAGGATACTGACAGATGAAATGAGCAGTCTGAGCCTCCTGAGTTTGTTTCTCACACTGTGTCTCCCTGTGTCCGCATCACCCTACTTAGCAAGCTGAACAACCTTGTGCTGATTTGGAGCCAAAGGCAGGATCAGCTCCATGAAGCGAGAGGCCGTGGCCCTCTGTGCAAGAGGCTGAGGTCACACGCTTTCATTAGAGACAGCTGCGAAGGAGACCACATAGCTGGTGTCACTTATAAAGTGGCCGCCTCTCCTGGCAAACGGGAAGCTGTTTATAGTTCACAGCTCCTCCTGGTGGGTTAAACACTGTAAATCCGTCTGAGTAATGCCAGAGCTGTAGAATTAATAAATACCAAAATGACCTTCGCTCGGCCTGCCCTCTAAGTGGATGATCCCTGAGTGACGGACACCTCCTTGCTACCTGGGGCAAATGTAATCTGGAGAAAATGACAAGGATCACTTCTGGGTTACTTTATTCCGCCTTCCCCACTTTTAATCGGTTGTGGCAGGGCAAGAGATTTTCAGATATGTTTTCAAGTTTAATTTTTAAAAGCCTCAGACTTCAGGGTGACATTGGCTATCCAGTGAATGATGAAATCCCTCAAATTTTTTTTTTTTCCTGGGAGAGTGGCAGGCAAATCAACTCAGTGCCTGAGCCAGTCGCTACTCTTCAGAGGATTGACTGGGGAGCCAAGGGCTGAGAATGGGCTTGCGGGGTGCAAAGAGGGGGCTGCTCTCTCAATGCTGATGGAAGCAACAGAAATTTATTCACTTCCTGTCCCGGAGGCCAAGTCCCTGGTCAAGGCACTGGCCAGACTGGTTCCTTCTGGAGGGCCCTGGAGAGGTCTGCTCCATTCTCTCCTTAGCTGGTGGCCTCAGATTCTTGGCACCTCTTGACCGTGGCTGCCTCCCTTCCATCCCTGTCTCTGCCCTCCCCGACACCCTTTCACCTGCGTGTGTCTTTCTCAGTCTCTGCGTCCTGATTCTCTTCGATTAGGACACTAGTCATTGGATTTAGGGTTCATCCCATCCAGTGTGACCTCATCTGACCCGGGTTACAGCTGCAGAGACCCTATTTCCAGTTAAGGTCTCACTCATAAGAAGTGGGGTTTAGGACACATGTTTTGGGGAGACATAATTCAATCCACAACAGTGCTTCATAGTAAACAACAAAAGGCTATTTCTAGTTACTGGGATAAAATAAATACAAGTTCTTCAAAGTGTTCTGTCTTACTTTGGTGCAACAGTTACCAGATTTAAAACAGAAGAATGTTTTTTAAAAAGACATTTTATAGTTCAGAATATCTGTAATGGACCCCATAATCTGTGTTTTACAGTATTTGAATAATTCTGCTGCAGATGATCTGGGAACACTACTTTAAGAAACTCTTCGTGCTTTAGCTTAACTCTTCCAAAATTATCAGGGTCTTATTATTTATTCCCAGATACTTCCTACATTAGATAACTTATTTATCTCATACTCATTTTTATAATGTGGTGCATAAAATGATTCCCATTGCTAGTCCTAATTTATTACTAACCATTACTTAGTTGCAGGTCTTTGAGTGGATGGCTTACTCAGGAAAAACATGTAACATCAGAATCCTTTCTCATGTCCCAAATTGCTTTGAGATCTATTAAAATTATAAAAAAGATACTTCAATTTTGATTTTTGAAAGCCAGTTGCCATTTTGTTTGGAGATATCAAACTGGTCCAATAAAAACTAAAGGTTCGTGTCAATGATTTATACTTCAGCATAATGAAGTCAACATTCCATTACTGTTACAAAATACCTGAGGTAAATAACTTAAAAGGAAGAAAGGTCTATTTTGGTTCACAGTTACAGTCCATGGTCACTTGGCCCTGTTACTTTGGGACTTGGGGTGGCACAGTATATCGTAGTATAAGCATTTGTTGGAGGTAGCTCCTTACTTCATGGCAGCCAGGAAGCAAATTGAGAGAGAGGAATATGCCAGAATCCCATTCAAGAAAAATTGTCCCATTCAAGAAAAATTGCCAGTGTTCTAACTTCCTCCCTCTGGTCTCCACCTCTTAAAGGTTTCACCATCTCCCAACAGAACCACAGTCTGGAGATCAAACCTTCAACACATGAGTTTTGGGGGAACATCAAGATCCAAACTATAATACATGCTAGCAATCTTTCACCTGACATTTAGAGTCATGAGGGAGCAAGATAATTGAGAAAAGGAAGCTACTGGCCGTCTGAGTTGGGAAGGAACCTTCACATACATTTTCTTATCTGCATAGTGAGGTTATAGAACTGGTTATTTATGGAAGGGCTTGGAAAAGAGTAAACATTGAATAAAAATTAGATATTTTCTTATTTTATCATTGAATAGTGACAACCTGTGTCTTTGGAAAGGTTTTTCTTCTTGTCTTACAAATGATCCCCTAAGAAGCAAGAGGTAACAATAGAAGAGAAATGTTATATTTTTTCCATTGTCACTTAACTGTTTGTGAATAATGAAGCCAGAGACAGCTCTTCAAATAGTATTGAGTTATGTTAGCCAGGCATGGGTAGTAGAACCTTGTATATAGACATGCATTAAGTGTTCCTGTGCAGCAAATATTTGCACATTTGGTAATTCTTTTCTCATTTTTCATTGTGGACAAAAAGAAACCAGAGCCTTCTTTCCTTATGTTTTTTGTTAATGCTTGTAACTGAAACAAGGTAAAAAATCTTATGTAGTGGTTCCATTTAAGGACAGCAGCACAGTAAAAAGTCATCTACTCAGGGCTGTTCTTTGGCTCCATATACAGACTGATCTGCCTATCTACGCATGCTACATACACCCACGTGTCTATCACAACGTGTACGTGACTTTGGAGCTGAAATTTTGTTTTATTTTTTCAAAAAAATAAAAAATAAAAAAGAAAGAAATTCCCAAGACCCAAATAATTGTGTGGTACCTCTAAGATTTTTGTCTTTTAATGTGCAGAACCATAGTTATGGGAATCAAATGATCTCAACTTAGCTTCATGACTTCTCTTTGGAATTTTATTTTTTAATTGGTAACTCTTTGGTAACTGAGATATACATGTGTTTTCCTTAATTTTTTAGCATGTTTTTCAGAGGGATTACACAGCTCACAAGCAAACTCCAGGCTGGGCTCAGTGGTGGATCATTTTCTACTACCATGTGAATACTGAAGTGTTTCCCCCCAAATTCCAGATTTTATTATTTCTCCACAGAAACTTAAAACTTACCCTTGCTTACCCTCTCCCATTTGCCATGTAACCTGTTCTTTACCTTTAAGTCACTGGGTAGGTGCCGCCTTATGGAGAAACATGTGTTTTCTCATAATTTATATCTTTTGGCAAATTTAGAAATTGTGCGGCACTGTATACATGGAAATTATTCAGAGTTTAGTGTCTACAGATCAATTACCTTAGAAAGAATAGCACAAAGATACTACCACTTGACTGCATCTCAGCTCACATTTATTTCACTACCTTGACCTACAAAGAGCATCACTCTTTCACACTTTTGGTCTCTTTTTATGCATTCTTGTTCTCAGAATTCTAATAAAACGGTGACTCTAATTTGCAAAATGTCCACATTCAATTTATTTTCCCCTTAGCAATAAATTTCTTGAACTTGTAGCCCTGACTATCAGAGACCCCAAGAGAGCTGTTAAAGATGTAAGTTACATTCTGTGGATATATGAATGACAGTAAATGTTAGGAAGGGAGTGATTCGGGATGGAAGCCCCTAAAATAACACTCCTGCAGACACTGCTCATGGTAACAGCATTTAACTAACCGATATGCTGAAGTCAATGGTTAGAAGGCAACACCTCATTCCAGAAGGAAGACCATGGCCTTACTCTCTGCTCAAGCTAAGGTCAACGGCAAGATGGAAGGCTAACAGCTAAATATCAGGGTTAAAACATTTCTAAAATATTAGCCATCTCTTACCATGATTCAGTCCCTAAGGTAGGTGCCAATACGTGATGTGGGAATCAGCTCCTAGCTGGGTTCCTGCAGACAGTTTACACGGTTTAACTAAAAGACTTTCAAAACTGAAAAAAAAAATTTCAAGAAAAACTTCTTGCTCACTATGACTTCCTTTCAATATGTGCAAAATTTAGGGTTGTTACAAGGATGAAATGAATCAATGTACTCATTCATGGCACGTTTTCAGGTGTCAGCAAAAGGCTGACCATCACCACTCTGGCCTCCTCATAGCTCATCTGGTCCTAGATAGGGTTCAATGATGTCATCTTCTTGGAAAAAACCTAAGACAAGAGTAGCTAAGTTATTGGATCTGACAACTGGGAGTTTATGCTTTCTGCAAGTAAGGTGCCAAGTTGGGGCCACCAAGCAAGGTTGGTTAATGGTGTTCCTGGTGTAGTCTGCCTCTGTCCTTAAGTGCTTTGCATACTGCCTGTGCGTTACCCAGAACTCTCTGCTATCGGCTACCGCCTGGGCAGATTAGAAACCATTAGGTGGAAATTTCCCCCAAGGGGGCTGTTCTTATCTCTCAAATCTTTGACCAAAAGTAAGAATTTACCATTTAAATCTGGTTTCTATTTTTGTA
>RJWT010034645.1:0-13639 GCA_004365215.1 Cuniculus paca
ATGGCAAGAGGATGAGAAAATAAAGAAAAGAGACAAAAGCTGAGGTTGGGTAGAGCTCTGTCTCCTGATGGGAGAAAAGGAACTGCTCAGCCGCCACAGCACGTTTATTTATAAGCTCAGGAGGATGAGGTCAATTTCAATCCCTCTGCCTAGCAACTTGTTTGCCTGACTGGCCTAGGCACCTTGCCTTTTCCAAGCTGGAACAGTTGGTTTACGTGGCTTGATTTGGGCTCTCTGTGTTCTCAGGGATAGCCTTGCTTTAGCCCCACACATGTGATCTATCTCCAGTTTCAGCTGCTCCCTACAATAGGGATTTTTCAGAGATGGTTGAATTGAGAGTATGTGATACTGGGATTAAGGGTATGTGATTAGTAGATCAATCCACTGATTGGTTGGTTTAGTTCTGACTAAGATAAAGGGTGTGAGTGCTGCACGTGCCCTAGGACATAGCCTTACATTGCATACAACACAAGGGACAGAATAGATCTTGTTTCCTCCCTTGCTGTTTTTGCTATCTTGTGGGTGCCATGAACTCTTATCCTCTGTGATGGCCCTCAGCCATGTGTCATTCTACCTTGGAACCAGTGGATTATAGACTGAAACCTCTACAAACTGTAAGATAAATAACCCTTTCCTCTTTTAACTTTGGGTGTTGGATATTTTGTCTCAGTAATGAGAGAAAACTAACTAAGATAGGTAGTATATTTTAATATGTTTTTCATTCATAAAGAATTTTAATAATTTTAGACGTGTAATTCATGCAATAAGAGTTAAAAGATACACCACAGATCAATCAATCTACACCTGTGGTGGTGAACCTTTTAGAGCTTTCAATTGACAAACATCCCATTGTAGCCCATTCCATAGGTTTGCCACCATTGATCTCCACTATGAGTGTGATGTCCACATTGTTATTTGGACAGATACTGAGCTATCTGGTTTAGTGAGTCCACTTTATTAATTGAGGCATATTTCAAGATATATGAATATAATTATTTGTTTCTATGAGTGCTCTACTTACTTCTTTATTTAAGATGCAGGTGGAGTTTTGTATCTGTATCTAAAAGAGCCTAATTAGTTGATTTGGAGAGGAGAGAGCAAGGAGTCAAGATGAGTTTGAGCAGGACATATGAATAATTTTTGTTGTTGTTGTCATTTGAGACGGGATCTCCCTATGCAGTTGAGACTGGTCTTGGGCTCACTTTGTAGGCCAGGCTGGTCTCAAACTTGCAATGATCCTCCTGCCTCAGCCTCCTGAGTGCTGGGATTACAGGCATGTACCATCACACCTGGCCATGTGAATAAATTTTATTAGGCAAGCCAACTTGACAAAAAAAAATTAAACTTTGTACAAAAATTATTTTTACATTTTCTGAAATAGAGAATCACCAAAAATAGAGGGAATTACCTTATTGAAAAGGGAATTATATTTTTAATACCTTACGGCAAGCCTCAGGTATTACCACTCAAATTATGACAATTCATATAAAAGTCAAAGTCTGAAAAAGTAAGGAATCAGAGGACAAAGTTCAGAGTAATCATAGAATCTGGAACCCAAGGAGGAAGCCCTGACAAGGAGAGCTACAAACAGGGGGACCACATTGCTCAATTCTCCAACTGATCCTCAAGCTCTACGTGAGTGGCACTGACAGAAAAGCCCAACTAAAACTACAAGCACTGAAAGTGGACTTCATCTGTGGCCCATTGCAAGGAGAATGAATTTGGGGAATGGAGTCAACCAAATGAACTGCCTACCTAAAAAAAAAAAAAATCAAAAGTCTTCAGAGGAACAAATCAAAATCTACCATTTCTAAAATTCAGAATATATTCCAACTATACAAGATTCTGAGGTGAAACAAACTCAAAAGGAAAGGCAATCAGTGTGGAAATTAAATCCAAGTGGTCCGTAAGTTGGAGAATAGACAACATGGATTTTTAAAGTAGTATAACTCTGTCCAAAAGTGAAAATGAAAAAAAATTTTTTTAAACCTCTCATTATGGGTGGAAGAAAATCATACTGATTGAGTATTTTTGGGACTCAATCTGAGGTGGCGCAGAAAGAATAAAAAGAGACAAAATATAGAAAGGCCTTTAATGAGGGCACAAGAGAGCTGCAAAGAGGTGCAGGGGTCTCTGCAAGAACAAAGAAGCGAAGCTACTTTTATCAGGTTTGGCTGGGGGAGGAGTTTGGGAGGTGGGCAAAGTGACATATTAACAGCAGATTTGAAGGAACATCTCTGCCTGCACAAAACAGGAAACAGATTTACTGGGGGCTGGGGGTGGAGCACTCGGGTGGTTGTGGAATCATGGGATTGGAAAGGACTCGGTGCATGCGTAAAAAGCAAGCAAGAGGTTTATTTCTGGAACTAGAAGAGGACAGAGAAGTTACTCTTAGAGAGATAAATTGCTTCTGTGGACCGTGTACTAAGTTGGGCAGATGTCATGTTAGAGATAGCTAAGCCCCAGGCTAGCAGAATCTAACATATATATATATATATATTTCTAGAAAAGTACAGTGTATGAAGTTTTTTGATTACCATATAGTAAAAGTACAACAGTAAACTTGAAGATAGAATAACTGAAGTGGTCTAATCTGAAAAACGTGAGCTGTCACAATAGGTCAAGGTATGGGAAGCTTTTTCTTGTTACCACTCTATGTAATCTTACTTTGGGTAAATTACCACACTGATGTATCAGAATATTTATGTATCACTGATGCATTGTCTTGACTCTAGTAGTGCTTTAAGCAGACTCTCTCAAGATACCCTCCTGTACAGAGAGGAGGCTGTGGACCAGATGACTCACAGACTGACTTTAGTATTTGTCCTCCTCGCTGGTGAACGAACTCCATGAATACAAGCAAAACAAAACAAAACCACTACACACCCACACACAAACTAGAAATTTTCTTTTTCTTTTGCAGAGCTGGGGATCCGGGGCTCGCACATGCTAGGTAAGTGCCCCACCACTGAGACACACAATGTTCACCTCCAACTTCTCGTGGACATCTAACATTAGTTCTGAAATTAGCCACATAGTGTTAAAAAGATAAAATACCTCTTGATCTGTGGATTCTGTGTTGTACAGTTGTGTCCAAATATCTCCATAGGCTTAGAGTCAATTTTAGAGCAGGTGGGAGGCGCGGGAGCCAGTGTCTCGGGTGGTCTCGCACCGTGGGTTTTGGGTGAGTGGGCGCCCCGGTGCCGTGGGCTCAAGAGGTGCGCGGGGCTCGACTTCTTTCTGAGAAGGGCGCGGTCCGTCTGCTCAACAAGGAGAGAGCAGCCGCCTCTGGTCCAGCCTGTTATTACCTGGTTCTGTCTGTACTTACGTATGTCCACACACGTGCACATACTGCACAGTTTTTAGTTTCACATTTTTTGGTCTCAGTTTTTAACATTTGCCTTTTTAAAACCCAGACAGTTGCCTTGCAATCCAGGTATGGAAAATATCTTCCGAATTTTTGGTGAGTATTCAGTTGCCAGTGGGCCAAGAACACAACGGGAACCACCCTTTCAACACTGTTTTAACTGCAGTTTTAACTTTCTGTGCACAGTGGATCCGGCAACTGATTATCTGCAGGAGGGCGATCTTCATCCTGAACCCACATCTATTGCTATGCTGGTGCTCCACAGCTGTTTCTTTGATTGGCTAGGGCCCTGCCCTGTGGAGTGGGGGATTCCGTGTGCACAGCACCTCGCGCCGCTGCTGCTGCTTAGAGGCTAAATTCTGTACCGAAGAGAATGCTGGGAGACAGTAGGTGCACCCAGGCGTCAGTCACGGCCTGCATGAAAGCGTTTAGGAAGCTGTTCCTGCGTTTTAGCTCAGGATAGTTACTTTGAGATTTCATAGGTCACAGCCCCTGTCTTCACTTCGTATCACTGGAAATGCATTTCCCTTAAGTCATTTATTTTTTTTTAAATCTGGACTAATAAGTTTTAAATATTATCTCACCTGTTTTTAATGTCCTCTTCGCTACTTTGTATTTTCTTATTATTAACAGTTTTGACAGCTGCAGATCCCAGATTTCATATTCTTATAAAGTTACTCGATTTTTGTTAATTTAAATGTTTCTAAATATTTTTAAAATTTGAGTGCATCCTAGCTTAGATACTGATTTACCTGAGATAAAATATACTTTATTACATTATTAACCTATTCTTAAACTACCACTTTGCGTTTTTATTTTTTACATCAAAACTCTTTTGAGAGTTTTAATAGGGCAACTGATTAAAAGCATCCTAAATTTCAGCATATCCCAGCAAACCTCTAGTAAAAACTAAGGAATAATTTGTTACTGTAAAAAAAAAAGCTAAGCAAAAACACAGTAATATTGTCAATAAATTTAAACAAATGTTATCCATTTCGTGATGCTAGTATTTTTTAGACCAACTATATTTTACAGTGCAGAATTCAAAATTGCCATAGAATGCAATTTCAAGGGATGGTTGGGCTTGTTTTTCTGGTTTTAGGCATTTTATTTTAGCCACAGGAGGGGCCAAAGCTGAAGACGTCACTGCTCCCAAAACCAGGTTTATTGATGGTAATTCTTACATCTTACAATCTAGTTATACAACCTTAATCTTATTCTCCCGGTCCCTGAAGACCCAAAAGCGGTCAAAGAGTCTCTCCAGCTCTTACTACACTAGGCGTGACAGCTTTGAGCTCAGGATGTTTCCTAGAGACATAAAAAGCATGCAGAGAAAATCCCAGTGATTCACGGAAGAAGGTTATTTAAATTCATCCACTTTACCTATCATTCTTAGGTAATATTTTTCTGGAGTCCAGTTGATAAGGTGAACATTATGATTGAGACCACCAAAATGAAATCAAATTGGTTGTCCTTGGAACTCTTCTCACCCACAGAAAGGCAACACGAGAGTTGCATAGGGGAATTGTCACTGGATACAATAAAATATTTATTGTCACTGGATACAATAAAATATTTATTTTTATTAACTTATAGTTCATATAGAGTTATGATTTGAGCATATACATTTTTTCATATTTAAATGATCTTTATTTTGGAATACTATTCTTCAGAATTTTAATTGCATTGAAACTTCAGCTTGAGCAAAATTATGGTTGCAAGTGGTGGCAGTTACTTAAGCTGAAAATGAGAACTCTGTCAAAATTACTCTTGAGGAGTTATCAAAAATGTGGTGAGGTTTCTTGAGCTTCTTTTTTTTTCTTTTTTTTTTTGCAGCACTGGGGATTGAACTCACGACCTTGCACTTGCCAGGCAGGCACTTAGGCCGCTGAGCTAGATCCCCAGCCCTTGTGTTTTTGAGACAGGGTCTCACTATGCTGTTCAGGCTGTCCTTGAGCTCACTTCCATAGCCCAGGCTGGTCTCGAACTCACAACGATCCGCCTGTCTCAGCCTCCCGAGTGCTGGGATTACAGGCGTGAGCCACCACGCCCGGCTAGGTTTCTTGGGCTTCTGAGTGTTCAGTTGTGAGCTCCTTGAAAGGTGGAGTTGACCCTGAATGGACTGGCCCTCTCCTTTCAGGACATGGGAGTGGAAAGGAAACCCAGCTCTAGGAGGAAGATACTGAGGAAAACCCCTTGTAGATGCTCCTCCCTGGGAAGACAGGACATGAATTGAGGAAATGCCTTAGTAGAAAATAATCTCAAGATGCTCCATCCTTGTTTCTCAGGTAAAGTGGAAGAAAAGTAGGTTCTCCTCTCATGACTTGACTCCCTACTGGATTAGAAAGGCTTGCCCTCCACCTGGAGAAGAGGATAGCAAACAAAGCCCAAGCACTTCACTTTGCTTTCAGCAGGGAGAGATGAATAAGGCACATTTGCATTGCCAAGATCTTCTGTGGTATCATCTCTACTGGATTCCATTTCTGAAGGTACTGACCTGTCCACTCTGGCCAAATAATGCATACTAATGGTTATGAATTTTACTGGTCCATATAGTCTATCTGCATTACAGTGAAATCTGTCTTGCCTTTGTAGAGGAAGATCTGCGTCAAGATATGGTTTTTCTGATGGAGGGATGGTTGTCCTATGGCCCTGCTATGATGCGGGTGATGAGAGCCCAGTGTCAGACAGAAGGTGCTGCTCTTTGAGAGTCAGTTAACCACTCATACCTGGAGTCTCCACTTTGATTGCTAACCTGAGGTTCCAGATGATTCTGGGAGCCTCTTGATCCTCTTTTTCCTCCACCTAGAGATAAAGGTGGGAGTCTGAGTGGCTACTCCCACAGTTAGAAGAGGGCTAAAAGGTATCCTTGAAGATGCAGGCTGACCCATGGTGAGAGAGCATCCCAGCAATGCTTTCTGCCAAATGTACAATATGCAACACTACGTAGGTGAGGATCTTCTCCTGAAAATCGAGGTTTAGACTCTGTTTTAATTAATTTTTTTCAGTTGCAAGTATTTTAGATGCACTTAGATTAGCACCATACACCAAAAGTTCCTTTTGGCTGATCTAAGTGAGGACCATTTTCTGATTCACGTTATTTTTCATTTCGAATTACCATTCTCTGTTATGTCTTCTCCAGGCACTATAGCCCTGTCTTTGTTCTCAAGCAAGTGCTCAGTCAGAGACTTGATACAATTTTCTTTCTCAGGTAGAACTTGTTCTGCATGTACCTTGAAGTCTTTAAATGTTATTTTCTATTCATTCATTTCACCCACTTGTTCTTCTCACACTTTAGCTTTTTGTAGAAGTTGCTTCTGGCTTTCCTGAAGTTGGGAATATTTATTCAAAGATTCTGGTATTGCTCCCTCAAGTTATTTTTTTGTGGATTGAAAATAAGATTACTTTGACTTCAGCTACTTGTGTTGTGAGGGATTCTGACTGTTCTACAAGGGACTTTATCCTTTAGAAATATCTGCCATCTTCAATTCCTGCTGATGAGAATCCTTAGATTTCTCTTCTTTGGTTTTTCTTCTTCTCCCTGAGTAGAAAGATTATGTCCTCTTGAATTTACTATCTGTATCTTTCCACCTTCTCATTGGCTATCTCCCAATTTGTGCTTCTGTTGACTCCTCCTCAAAGCAAGAATCCTTTAGAGATCACCGTAAGGCTTCATACTGTTTTTGAACAAGGCTGAGATTTTCAAGTAGTTTATCATTTTGTTCAGTTAGTCCCGAAACCTTTAGAAAAGTAAGGGTATTTTTTTTCTTCCTTTTCATATCAAGTCAGCTTCTGATTGAAAACTCCATAAAGTAAGAGAACTACAAAAAGATCAACAGTAGCTGTATATATCAGCAATTCTCATGCTAAAACAAAGGGATTAGTGCCTGGTCACCCTTCTGAGGCAATATTTCCACAACCCTGCTTACTACTTCCTGTAGCTGCCCGTAGTGCTGCTAAGGAGCAGCCTTGGGCTTTGTCATGGGGTAAGGCTGCTTCCGCAGTTGCCTCCACCACTAACTCCAAGAACTCTCAGAATTCTGTCTGGGACTGAACCTGCACCTGACAGCCAGTGTAAGACACTGTGCAGCTGCAGGAATTCAGAGGTGGGGGAGCCCAGAGGAGCAAGCCCCAGCAGGTACCACGTGTCTTGGGTCCCACCAGCAGAGACGTGGGCTCCTTTGTTGTGCTTTGCATCCTTGATCAGCACAGGTCCTGGCCATCCCTATAAGCCTATGATTCTCCTTCTCCAAGCCACTCCACCACTTTTTTGGTTCTAGGAATTCTGCTCTTAGGAGATCAAAGAGCTTTTTAAAACATTGAAGAAGTAAAGTATTTATATTCAATAAGTCTTTAAGAAATACTTAGCAGCATGAACTACATTCAGATCAAAGACTTTCTGATAAATAAATGAAACTATCTTAACAAAAATTGCTTCCTTATAGAGTGATATGTTGTTTATGCCACAATTAGACAAAAAATTTGACCAAGAAGCAAGCCCTCCCTATGAATCAGTGCTTTGCATGGGCCACTGTGGGGAGAGCCAGATGCCAGCACCTTCCAATGCACGGGCTGGGAAACCAGAGCCAACTCCCACCCCAACCCATAAGAGACTGATCCAGAGAAACACAGGCTGCAATGATAGTTATCGAGGTAAAATACAATTTAATGCTGATAGTGTTTAGTGTTTTGCTGACTTTGCAGGTCTAAAGCCAGTAGTCTGATCATCTATTCAGAGGATAACAATATGCAATGTAGCATCTGTGGGGGATCTCCTTCTGAAGGTGGTAGCCATTGTTAATTCCCTATTATCCTGTTTTGAAGTTCTGTATCATTTTCATTGTTTTTTTGGCTTGGGTTTTATTTTGCTGTGTTTTGTTTGATTTTATTATATCTGATGACATGGGCAGCTATTTCAAAGATAACAGGATATATTATGGTAGCCATTTTTTTTGTTGTTGTTGTTGTTTTTAATTTAATTTTTTTTTCAGCATCAGGGATTGAACTCATAACCTCACGCTTGGCAGGCAGGCACTTATGCCACTGAGCCAAATGCCCGGGCTATGGTAGCCATTTTGGATTTACTATTATCTTGTTTTGAAGTCCTTTGTTGCATTCATTGTTTTGTTTTATTGGTTGTATTTTGTTCTGTTTTGTTTGATTTTTACTATATCTGAAGATATCTACAGCTATTTTGAAGACAAGAGGCCTTATAGTAACTATTGTTGATTTCGTATTGTTTTGAAGTCCTGTGTCACTTACACTGGTTTGTTTTGATTGGCTTTATTCTGTTTTATTTTGCTTGATTTTATTCTCTTTAAAATAAAAATAAAAAATAGAAAAAAATTTATTCTGAAAGCTGCAAATATCTATGTATCTTCCTGTCTACCCATATCTGATTTTGCTTTTACATTTCAAATTTGTTCAATAAATTGTTAAAGAAAGTGATACACTGTATTTTAAAATACAAAAACTTTGAGAAATGTGTTAAATATACTTAAAGGCATTGAATTACAAAATGTTTTTGCGGAGAGTTAATAATAAATGGACCAGTGAAGGTAAATACCTTAAAAGTGACCAGACTTCTGCCCTCACTGAAAACAGTAGGAAATCGTCAACATTTGGTTGTACTATTAGCAATACTATTCTTTTTATTGGTCCCTGTGATGTAACTCCCAGAATTCAGGGCTTTTCTTAGTCAGTAATGTACAATTCTACCATGGGGAATCCTGGCTATTTTACCATTATTTTTTAAAGGCTATATTGTAGCTGAGTAGTGAGTCACAGTATAACAAAGTTTTCACTTTACAAGCTACAAACATTAGATATTCTAACTACCTGACATTCCTTGAACAGTACCACTTTTTTCCTTATTCTTTTTTTAGCTTTATATTCCAGAAATATATTCATATATTAAGAATAAAATTCCTCACAATTGATGATAAACAATAAAAATGTTAAAAGTTACTTAGAAATACATAGCAGCAAATTATACTTCATCTATGGATAAAAGTATCAAAGCAAACAGCTGTATTTTCATGATAGTAAAGGAAATTAATCAATCACTACAATCATAATATTAAAGGCAGCTAAATTAGGTAGACATCAATAAGCAGTCAGACAGGGAGAGGCCCTCCAAGAAGTCAGTGCAAAAGATAAGAACACATCAAAAACTGCGGCTGGAGGCACATCTGAAGAAGGCAAGACCTCAAGATAAAATCACAGTGGCAAGACTTGCATACTTCCATAAAGGATGCATGGAAACTTATGATTATACTGTAATTGGTACCACTCTGTCCAGTAAGTCCAAATATGCATCAGACACCCAGGTAAGTGACCAAAATATCTGGACCTATCCCTTCCCAAAATATTCCTGTTTTAGAAATCATAGATAAGCCAAGATTAATGAAGTCAACTGTATACCCTTGTTACATGCCCGGCTTCCCTACTTGATCAGTATTAATTAAGCAACTATACTATAGGTTGATTATGGTTTGACCCACATTGTGACTTGGCTGTATAAATTACTCCTGACAAAGGGCCTCAGTGGCAACCCACTCAGAACCCCTTTTGTCTCTCAGGAGCTATCTCTCAATAAACCTTTCCTACTGTTAACCTCCTTTGTCCTTTAGAATTCGTTCTTCAATTTCAGAGGACTCGATCTTGGCAGTCTGACATCTAGCAGATTAGATGTTATATTTCTCATATCAATACAATTTTAGACTCCAGGAAATAGTACTGTAAAGTTCCATAGCACTGAAATTCTTTTTAAAAAATAAAAAACCAAGGGTGAAACACATATTTTGACTGATATTTCATAGTTTGAAACTGCAGAGGGTAATACTGTTATTGGATGGGGTAGGGACCAGTAATTTTTTCCAGGTTCTTATTTGTCCCAATCAATAAGCTGTTCAGGAAAATTGGTGGATGTGAAAAATTACCATTTATTTTCGGGCAGAAATAAGAAAAGGAAAAGCACCAAAGAAGTGCTCAGGGAGAAAACAGTACTTCAAAAAAAAGAGAGAAGATAAGTCCTGCAAACAGACAGGACCACTGGTACAGCACAGACAGAAAAGTGGTGCTGGGGAGACAAGATAGCAAAACCCTGCACACAGCAACCCTCAAAAAGCCAGGCTCTTGAAATGTAAAGAATACTCACCTCAGCCCAGATGCCTCTCCTGAATCTCTAGGTGTGATTGACAGAAATGATTGACAGAGTGTTGAGTCATCGCAGGGGCTCTCAACACACATGCTTGTCCTAGAATCAATCTGGTCTTAATTACATGCATGACATGTAGTACACATTTATGAATGCTTAGTGAGGTTTGAGTAAGGTGAAGGTGACTGAAGGTCAGGCTGGAAGATTCAGGGCACATGTGCTCTCACCTAGAACATCAGGATTGCCTGGGTTATTGTTATGTGGTTTTCTACCTCAGGATAATGGAGAGAGGAATGGTCCTAGATGGCTGTTTAAAAATAAAATGAGTAGAAGAGTGACTTCTTCAGTTCCATTGTTTCTAACCGTACTATTGACTGTTGACAAATTCTTTTCCTGCTTGCAGTACAGGCTTTCTACCCGCTGCACCTCCCATGGCATCTTGGTAGCCCTTACACAGAATTTCTTCTTCCCTCACTTGACCTGTATTCACTCTAGTGTTTATGCATGGTTGCCAGATTGACCAACAGACAAATGAAGGATCCTGGCTGCGGCAACTTTTCAGTGTGGCCTGAAGGCTTCCAGGCTGTGAACGCAACTGCTATGGCCCATCAGGTTATAACCTTGAGAAGTTCCTTTCAGCTACTTGCAGAAAATCTTCCCATTTGCAACTGACAGCTCCTGTCTGAAGCTACACTCTGGTGGAACTTGGGAAAACAGAAAAAAGAGGATGTCCTGCTATAGTCCATAAACATAAGAGGCCTCTTTCCTTCCCTCAAGAGGTCATTCTTGCTTTCAGCCCATGGCATAGGCCAGCTTATCTACACACACTGCAAGATTTCTCCCTAAATTTCTCTGCTTTACCTTCACCCAGTGTTTACAGACCCCGCTACAAACATTAAACCTGAGTGTCTCAAGAATCATTACTCCTCCAGCACAATAAATCTTTTTTCTCCCAGTCAGTTATTCTCAGAAACTGACCTCCTTTCTCATAGTTCTGGTCTGATAAGCTGGACGAGTTTGGTCCTGACCTGAAGGCTTTCACTACTAAAGGCCAACTTTAGGTGATGTTAGCTGTAATCCCCCAAAGATGTTAAAGAAATTAATCCTATTTGAGATGCTTCTGGGATCACACATTTGCTCAGCCCACCATGAGTGTTAACGTCTCTATCCTTGCAGACTCATCCCTGGGTTCCATTCTGAAAAACTGAGATAAATTTGATCCCCAAACAACCAAAAAGAAACAATTGATTTTTCTTTCTAACACTGCTTGACCTTAACATAAAATGCCAGGCTAAGAACAATGACCACTAAATGGCATCCTGATTACCATACCACCTACTAAGTAGATCTTTTCTGTTAAAATCATGGAAAGACTCTAAGGCTCCTTGTGTACACTGTGGCACTCTCACAAGATCCTATGCTGCATAGCATTTGTCATATTCACATGATGTGACTCTCTCTCTCTCTCTCTCACTCTCTCTCTCTCTCCCCTGCTCTTCCTTTCTAAAGGAAATACAGTGAAGATGATATCTTAGATGGTCCTTCTTTTGGTATCAGCAGGATGCATTCCCCCACCTTTTTTACTGCCACCAAATTTGCCATCTCCAGCCTGTTCAGCAGAGAAAGAAAGCTCTAGACCTACTTCTCCCACCTCTATTGCACCACCTCCCTTTGCTCATCCTTTGTTTCCATAACACATGCAAGCAGACACTTCCTATAGGGCTGTAGTCTCCAATCTTTTTGGCTCCAGGCACAGGTTTCATGGAAGACAATTTTTCCACAGACAGGGAAAGGGGTAGTTTGGAAATTAGATCCTTATAAAGCACACATGAACTATAATTCTCACTTGCAGTTCACAGTAGGGTTTGTACTCTTATGAAAAGCTACACCCCTACTGTCTGATAGGAGATAGAGCTCAGATGGTAATAGGATTAATGAGAAGGAACTATAAATACAGGTGAAGCTGACTGGCTCATCTGCCACCCATCTGCTGTACAGCCTGGTTCCTAATAGTACAAGTCCTGGCCTGGGTGTTGGGGACCCCTGCTATAGAGAACATAGAGAACAAATATAAAAGCTCACATTTGCAGGGTCCTCTGTTTATGCTGCTACCCTTCATCTGCTTCAGAGAAAATTTTGCCTCTTAGGGAGGTAGCAAGTAGAGAGTTAGACACCATCAGAGTGCATGTTCTTTTAATCAGAATCTCTCACAATTTACTAAAGAATTCTGGAGTCTAATGGTAGGCTTTGATTTAGCCTGGCAAAATCTTTACAACATAATGTCCACCTGCTGTAGTCTGGAAGAAAAGGCAACAATCTGGACATTGGCTAAGGCTTGGGCAGATAAAGAGCATGCTCAAAGTCCTGATGAGAATAGGCTGGGTGCAACCGCGGTTCCTGAGAAGGAACCAAGTTGGAGAGAAATGCAAGAGTAACAGCAACTGGACTAGACAAAATTATGCAACTACTTGCCTCATTCATGGAATGAAAAAAGCCACTATAAAACTGGTAAACTGTAATAACCTTAAGGAAATTACCCCAAGCCCATTGAAAATCTTGCCCTCTTCCAATCCTGGTAGGTGAAGCCATAAAGCAATACACCTATCTGAATTTGGAATCCACTAAGGGAAAGTAAAGTTCAGCTGTTTTCTTTATAGTCAACCAGCCCCAGTTATGAGACAGAAGTTGCATTCTCTAGACTGAGGTCCTCAGACATCTAACTCCATGCTAATGGAAGTGGCTTTTAAGAATTTTAATAACTGAGATGAGACTGTCAATGATCAAAAATATGCCAGAGGCAGATGTCAATCTCAGTATATGGCTGAACCCACTGTACAATCTCTGCTACTTGGGGCTAAAGTAAAAGGCCCTCTTAGAGGTAAGAATCTCACTTGTCTGCCATCATTGCAGTAAGCTGGGGGCCATGATCAGGGACTATAAAGTAAAGAAACATACATCGACCTGAGTCCTGTACTAACTGCAAATAGGGTAGAACCTCTGGAAGCAGGATTGTCGCCTTTCTCAAGAGGGAAGGCCTTCCCCTCCAAAAGGACCATCTTCATTCCATAAGGCAGAAAAAAGGAAGACTATTTCTGCCTAAATGTCAATTTGGA
>RJWT010034646.1:0-13638 GCA_004365215.1 Cuniculus paca
AAAGCTGTGCAAAATGGAATTTTATCTAAAAATAAAAATTGGGGGGAGTTTTGGCTTGGTTAATAGTTCATTAAGGTGCACTTAACTGTGATACAAAATTGATGAGGCAGTACTTCAATTATAAAGGAATTATAAGCAGTGGCTAAACAAAACAGTCAATAGAAAGCAATGCAAATTTTGTATTAAGAATGGCATCATTGTGTGGGAAAGTAATTTTGACTTTTTGCTGTGTCATATAAGTATAGTCAGACATTGTCATTACTAACAAAAATAAAACGAAGTTATTTGTTTTTGAAATGTAATTGATTTTGCTTCTAAGTAGCATGAATTTATTTTTTACTTATATCCTGAGCATTCTTGTGTCGTGTAAAGTATCATTTCTCTTATTTGTTTTCAGAAATAAATAAAAAATATTTTAAACTCACTGAATAATATTAAATAGATATTTGGTGCTAATTAGTGTATGGTTTGAATTATAATTATGTCATCCAAAGGGATTTATAAATATAGTCTACTTAAAAATGTGATTTAGGCTTCAGTCATTCACAGAGGCATCCACTCATTATTATTCATTTAACACTCTCTGATTTAAGCTCTAAATGTAATCCATGAAAAGATGGAGGGATTTTACGTTTATTGTCATGATTTAATATAGCAGATCTCTCAGTTATCATCCTATACTAATCCAGGGTTTGTTACAACTTCCTAGAGTCTGCTGTTTGATTTTTAAATCAGTCTGTTTATTGTGCCAGCATAGCAGCATGCAAATGCAAGCAGTTAGAAGAAAATGACACATCTTTCTCCTTACGGGATCATGAACATATATTTTTCTACTGTCCAAACTTTAGTATAACTTTAGATGTACTTATTTGCTATTTTGCTACTTTAAATCTCGATTCATGACAAAATGTCTTCCA
The DNA here is from genome assembly GCA_004365215.1 of Cuniculus paca. Classification (NCBI taxonomy): domain Eukaryota; kingdom Metazoa; phylum Chordata; class Mammalia; order Rodentia; family Cuniculidae; genus Cuniculus; species Cuniculus paca. The sequence goes on from RJWT010034646.1 coordinate 918, forward strand.
TATGAGAGACATATTTCATAGATGTTCCAGTCTTACTTTCACATTACTCTTCTTATGACTTTGCATCTGGTCATTAAAAATGCCTCAAGTAAGCATTCACACAGGTTTTGGTAACCATATTAAAGGAAGTTGGCATTTCATTACCCAGTATCTTGCTGTGCTTCTGCCCAGAGTACAATGATGTTACAACGACATCAGAACTGAGAGATGCACGGGGTGATCAAAGTAGACTGTAAATGTTCAAGTAAAGATTTATTACAGTAAAAGACACATTGTCATTAACCCCATCAAAATACTTCCCCTTGCTTTGAATACTTATCCCGTCATTCTTACCAGTTTCTGAAGCAGTTCTGGAGATTCTCTTTTGTGAGTGTCCTTATTAGGTATAATGAAAAACAAATACATAGTGAATGCTGCTTTCAAGTGAAAGGCAGGCTCGTAAAAACATTATGTGTTTCCTTATCCACTTTATTCACTTTATCTGACACCATGCATGTGGTTTCTGGCTCTTCCGTAAAGTCAAAATGACCATGAAAGACCAATGTTATGAATCAATTTAGTATATCCAGGCAGCTATGAAAGCACAACTAAAGACACTCACAAAAGATGATTTCTAGAATTGCTTCGGAAAGTGCCAAGAATGATGGGATAAGTGTGTTGGAAGTGAGGAAGAGTATTTTAAGGACAGTAAATGGCGCACTGCTTTTTGCTTACACAGCATGTTTAGGATGGATCAATACGACTTAGTCACTGACTGGATGCTGATGTTAACTCCTAAGCTTCTAGCTTTGAAATTTCAGTGAATAGAGATGTTACTTAGAGGACATTGAAGAAGAACAGGAGGCAATAATGAACTTAGTTTCAAATATGTTGAAGTTTATGCTTAGTTTCAAATATGCTTTCTGAACATACAAGTGCAGATGAAGAAAGCAGTAGAACATGGTAGTCTATCGTCAAGAGAGCACCAAAAGCTGATTTTATACTTGAAGTCATTGGAGTAATTAGCACATAAATAAAGGAGAAGGCCTAGTGTGGACCAGGAAGAATTTCAAAATTTAGTATCTGCTTAGAGAGGTTCAGAATTTCACAAGCCAGAGGAGTAAGTTGAAGTATTTTATAGTGACCAATGTGCCTTAGAGTTAAATGAGAGAAGGAATATGTAATTCAATATCTATTACTTTAATCAATATGAAGAGTTTTCATGGATCATTATTCTCCACAAGTAATATAGATATTATGTAGTACAAATGAAATAAAAAATGTAGTTCTGTAAAGAAAAAAAGGAATGTTATATTCCTTGTCACTGTAAAGGCTGCAGAGCCTGGTATGAGTCTTTGATGGCTGTGCGCTGTTCTGTCAGTAGCCCTGTCTTGTGACAGGGCAATATTACATTAACTTCACTGCAGATTCACTGTGAAAAACTTTGAGGAATTCTGTCCACACAAGTTAGCATGCATAGCTAGAATTAACATCATCTTGATAGTCAAGGCCTCACCGATTCCATCTATAATAGGATTTGATTTTCCTAGCCAATATTCAATTATAATCAATGGTTTTCTTAAAAATTTTTTTCACAGATTTCTCTTGAGATAATGAGTACTTTAAATCAGAACATCTAACTCAGTGTTGGGGAAGCTCCTTTCCTGTTAAGATTTGGCATCTTCTGTATTGCAGGAAGAGGGATCCATGAACCATTAATTCCATGGTCCTCTTGTCACAACCCATGCCTTTCAGAAGCAAACGACCAGGCCGCCAAGGACAAATTTAGTTTTCCTTTGCTTCTTTTTTGACTACGCTTATTGAAAATATGAGATAGTTTGGCTTTTCCAACTACTTTTTTGAGTGTAGCGGTGTTGAATTTGGTCATCAAAACAAAACAAAACAAAACAAAACAAAACAAAACAAAACTCTAGCTTAAATTGGGTTGCTCAGATTCTGAAATTTTATTTAAATCTAGCAACCCAGTATATTTAAGAGTATGAATTCGAAGGCAAGTCTGTTCCCTAAGAGCTAAGTATAAAGTTTATAGGGTTCCTGAGCTACATATTCTGTTCCTGCTAATCAGCTCACCGAAGAACCAGTTTAATTTTTGATTGACTAAGGAAGAAGAAAATTGGATGATCACAAATGAGAACTTTTATTTATTCTGTGGAATTTCGGTTTTCAGTGATTGCAGATATTCATATTTTTAAGTATAATGTTCTACTCTGTGAATTATCTGATTTACTTTTCAGGTAACGGTTGTTGCCCACTTACTCGTCAGCTGTCAACTAATTTTGGGATTTGACAGTATTTTACTCTTCCCTATAATAAGCACTAGGTACCACTAGGTAGGGGTAGAGAGTATTCACTGCCTGAGAACTCGTTCTATAAATATTGGAAGGCCAGACAGAGAGTCACTGTTCTTCTATAGCTAAAATAATATTTTCATTGGGAAAACTGCTAGCAAATTTATTATATTAAAAAGTAGAAAGGAGATGTTTAAGAAAGACAAAGTTGAGTTCGTAACTTTCGGTTCTTTTTCTCTAGACTGGATTCTTTTCATTGTTTATGTAACCTTCAAACCTTTTATATGGGTTTAGAAAAATATGTTTCTCTTCCTTTAGACACACACTGAATTTACCAGGGTCTTGAATTCCAGCTGCTACCCTCTTTGGATTGCAATCTGTAGACTCCCATCTCTCCATTTTTCATTCTAATATTATCCTTTAAATACAGAGGCTCATACACCCAAACTTTACTCTGATTCAACAGCGGGGGAGCTTTCTTTTATTTTCCTTTATCTTTTATATTTCATAAACTAACAATAGCATAGTTTAAAGGTTAAAGTATTTTCCATGTTTGTCTTTATATTATTACTAAACATTTTTTTCTAAAGGAGCTATAAATTTAAAATTTGGTATAAGGAAGGATTTTAATAGGATTTTAATTATAAAACTCTAAATTGCTTTTGTTATTTTTTATTAATCACATTTTTATATTTACATATAGCTTATTATGTTCAGAAATTCCATTTCTGGAATTTACCAAAGGGTAGAGACATTTGGTGTGGGTAACCTATCTTACTGTATTTTTTTCAATGAACATCTTTGTGCTTAATCTCATGCATTATATTATTTTCATAATAAAGTGAAATAAAATTCATAGGAATCGAACTACAAATTGAGTACGGTATAGAGATTTATGGTTGTGGTCCCTTTTATGTATTCTTTTGGGTGCTAACATTATGGACCTTTTCTTGTTACTATGAAAGCAATTGTGAGTATAATAATTTGGAATTAATGCTTGAAAATTATTACACATATTTAGACATACTTGAATATAGTAAAATTGAGTCAACCCAACTTTTTTTAAATCTTGGTATTTAATCTTGAGCAAATGCTTACACATTTCTGTGCTTTTTCAGTTCTGGTGGTTGTTTTTAAGCTATACTACTTTTCATAGCTGCCATAGCGGTAATTTAAGGTTAAATCTAAATTGATTTGTAGTCCTATAAAATTTGGTTTTAATTAATGTGATGCAGTGAACTGTAGGAAGAGATTATGTATTTTATTGTTCTAATATAAACTTCAGTTGCTATTTTGATAGTGTGAGTAAAATACACATTATACTGAAAACTCTTTCATAGTTAAAATGAGTAGAGTTACAGTGTGTAAAATTGAAGTGTGCCATTGAGGAAAGTATATTAATTCCTTTTGACTATTGTGTTAATTTCTTTTGACCATTTTGTATTGAATTTCAAAATACTGAAGCAATAATTTGCTTTACTGCATTTTAATAACTTATTAAATAATTTTTCTTTAAATAACTTAGTCTAATTAGCTTATGACATGGGAGTATTTAGCTAAGTACCTATTGAAGTTTTTGTATTTTAAGATTTGAAGAGCGTGTTTCACACTGTACAATTTTACTTGTTGCCCTAAGTTACATTTTCTTTATGTGTCTCAAAGATAATTAGAGCATCCCCAGGGCAGGCAGAGTGCTGGCACTTAGGGAACACTCAATAAATAGTGAATAAATCAATAAATTAGTACCTGTACCTCCAGGCTTTGTTTCTTTTATTTTTTTGGTACTGAGGATCGAACTCATGACCTTGTGCTTGCCCAACAGGCACTTAGGCCGCTGAGCTATATCCCTGGCCCCTGGCTTGGTTTTTAAAAACATAAATAATTGGATAAAAATAAAATAATTAAATAGACAAATAAATGTACATATACATAGCTGTGTATATGACACAATATTTCAACTAAGTGGTGTCACTTTTATGGTTTTTCTGGTTTTTTTTTTTTTTTTTTTTGGTACCAGGAATCGAACTCCCGACCTTGCATTTGCCAGGATGGCACAGTGCCACTGAGCTATATCCCTGGCCCTTCCATGTCATTTTTAAGTCTAAAAAATTTAAATTTAGCACTGTATATGTTAATGCCAACTTTTAGTAAGAGGAACAATGATAATTAGTGGTTAATTTGTTCACTTATTTTGTTTAATATCATTTACGGTAATGTTTATAACCCAGAAGAGTGAAGAAGTTGTATACTGAGAAATTATTTTATTCTCCAATCAGAAACTATAAAACACAAAATGTGTATAATATAATTATACATGCTTCTATCTGCAATTTGGATAGGTTCTGTAGGTTTCAGATTAATGTGAAAAAACTTTAAATTCATCCAACTTCTGAGGTTTATCTTAAATATGCAGATCAAGTAATACTACTTTTCAGAAAGGAAATGAAGTGGCTTTAAGAAGAATCTTGAAGAATAATCCTCAAAAAGCTCTGTTGATGCAGCTGTTCTACCATGTGTAACAAACATCTGAATATGCTTCCTGAATGTGCTCATTATTTAATAGTTGCATGTCACATAGGGAACATAGTTTGCATGAATGCTCCCTGGGAATTATGACTCAGACACATTTGTAACTTTTTTTGTATTCACTAAATGAAAATGGTAGAGTTTCTGTTTCAGATAGGGTAGACATTTGGATAAAGCCATGTCATTACATCTTTAAATAATCTCAGAAGGCAAAAATCATCGTATTCACTTGAGAAGTCTTCCAACCCAAACGATAGCCACATGATTTTAAGGAAAGCATGCTAGCTCTTTACATTGGATCAGAAGTTCTGTGGAGGGCATTGATTCCCTTATTAATAGAGATTGCCATCTTCCAGACTGGTGTTAAGGTAAAAGTCACTCAGTCATTTGGTGCTATTGAGCAAGCAGTAAATGTACTCAAATGCCTTTAAAAATTCTTTGCAAAGGTGAAAATAGTTTCATTAAGGAATAGTTATCTTTCTAAGAATAACGTCTTCTGCAGTTGCTCTTGCAGCTTAAGCCAGAGGGCACCTATATGGCAATGCTGTCCATGGAATGAGCCCTGCCAGTGTTTGGGGAGGAAGTGCATCTTGTTGTGTGAGGAATCGTGCTCAGCACTGGGAGGGACTATGGTGAGCTGTTTTGCAACCACTAGAGATCTGGTGGAGCATTAGTCAAACTACAGTAATGACGGAATTCTGATTGAATCTTGACCTCTTCCACTTACAGAATTTCTAAGGTTTCCTTCTCCTTTTAGGATGACAACAGAATCACTAACATGGTACAGGTTGCTTTTGTGTTCTAGGTTTCATACCTTCCCTAGCCTCAACTTGCAGTATTCCCTGTCTTACGGCCTGAGTTTATGTGTATGTCCTTCCACACAATTCCACTTGTCATGGACTTTAAGGTAATTGAGGCCTTGCCTTTGTTTACCTTATTTTTACTAAGTGCAACTTCTACTTCACATCTGAGAAAAAAAAGTCACTTCCTCAGGGAAATCTCTGACAGCCTCTCTTAGTAGGTGAAAACCTCAAATTTTCATGTGCTCTCTTTTGTGACACTTACCAGATTTTAATTTTAGGTTTATATTCATTTGTTTGGTTGCTGCCTGTCTTGCAGACTGAACTATAAAGACTGTGATGGCAAGGATGTTGCTGCCTTTCGGTCATCCTCGTATCCTCAGTGCCTAGTACTTAGTAAGCACTCACTAAAATTTTCTTCAGTAAGAGGATATATAAGTGAATGAATAACATGCATAAGAAAATTCTGTATTCAGAATTCTTGATAAAGAATTGTGTGAGTTTACAGAAATAAGAGAATTTCTTGAGTGAATAAATTCTAGAATACATGCAGAGTAAAACTATTACTGTAGTCTATGAAGAAGGCAGAGGCTGAGTGTCTTTCCAAATTAGACTGGACAATACAAATCCTCACAGTCCATGGTTAAATAGTCTGTCACGTGTAGAACACTACAGTGGATCACCTCAGTCAGAGAATACATTAGCTAGCTATCATTGCCATAAGATACTGGTGCTGATTCCATTAAGCCAAATTCTCATATTAAAATCGTCAAAGGTTATACTTTTTGTCATTTAGAGGAACTACCTAATTTGCTGGAATTTCACTGAGGGAGTATTTGGTCTTGATTACAGAGGACAGTGTTGTAATGGGCCTGAGAGTTCACCATTAATGGCACTTTGGTGTTGACAAGGTGAAAAGTGTTAATGCTTCAGTGTAAGTTGTCACATGTTAAAACCACTTAAATCCCTTTTGCTAATGAGCCTGCCATTCTCAGCCAACATCAAGCTTTTGTGCAGTTTCTAGGAGAGGAAAAACCCAAAAATGTATGAAAATCGAATGACTGGAGTAGGGCTAAGAGGCTGTCCATGCTGCTGAGGTCTCCTGAGACACTTAGGTCTCTGCCATCTTCTTACGCAGAACTTCTAATCTAGCCATAGGGGACAGTATTGTCTTCTGATACCATAGAGCACAATTCAAAAGGGGAAATGAATTAGTTGAAGAAGAATCTTCAGTTACTTGGTATGTGGACCGCACCCTAAATGCACTTTCACTCAATAGGTCCAAGTTACCTTCTTTCATCATCGTTTCTCCACAAATGTATAGGAGGCAGATAGCCTTCCCAGTGCTCTGCCAATGATGTCACCCTAGTGTTGGTTCTGACACTGTGTTGCTATGAGCAAAGACCTTTCTCAGGAAAGGGATCAAACTCTGTAGGCTCTGTGCCAGCAGTGTCCAGCATGCTCCATAAACCAGCAGTTGTTGGGATGTTTTCTGCAGGGCAGATTTCTTCTTCTTTAATCACTAGTAATAATGAAGTTTTTGTCATATTAAAGGGGAAAGAAGAGAAGTGATTGAGCATAGTTTGAGACGATGACTGTGCCATCTCTCAGGTCCAGCGACAAGAGGACTACAATGAGTAGCTTTCAGAACTACATATGGTCTTCCTTCCGAGGGAGTTGATTAAGCGACTCCGGATGAAATTGAAATCCTGTGATTTGACCTTTGTCTGGCCTGGGAGGGCTGCAATTCGCATAACAATTTCCTTTTGTTCTTTGTTTGGAGTTATTAATCCAACATGAGCCTCGAATTAATCAGGGGTAGTGCGTAGCTACATTTCTAATTCACAGCTCTGCTGCTTGTGTCTTTTTTAATTAAGGCCGAATGATAGCAGGCCTTAGCCCTGATTGCCACACTTGCTAACCACACATTGAGGGATGAAGAGGCTAAACATGCAGAATGAGATTACTTCAAGGTTTCACTTAATTGTTTTCTTCCTTTAAGTAAAGAGCACTGCCTGAACTATGTTAATTCTGGGTTGGGAGAGTTTTTTGGTGCGTTTTACTTGTTTTGAATTTGAGGTAAGGTGAAGAGAAACTCAGGTTTAAGTACCCTCAAGTATAATGACTAAAGAGATAACCTATGTAACAATTTCAGTTATTGATATTAAGCTGTACTTCACATCTTCACGGAGCATGGAAGTTTGATTAATTATGAGGTCCACGTGAAAGAACCCTTATTTACCAGTAGATTGTATTGCATTTGGTGCCTGTGATAAGGCAAGGATGTCTTAACACTGACTAGCCAAAAGTTTTAAAGAGTAAATGAATTGAGAAATTGCTATAATATGGCATCCATTATTCTAGAATTCAGTATCTATTGGTTCTGTCTTCTACTTTGTTCAAAGGATTTAATTACTGGAAGGACCTAATTACAGTTCTGCTTCACCAAAATGGTTTTGGCACATGGGGTAGTAATAATTTCTTCCCCTTTGGTAAAAGTTTTTAATTGCCTTCATGCCCTCAAATTCTCTTATTTTAGGACAGAAACATAATGTGCAGACCCAGATCAAATACTGTTAAGTAAAACTGAACTTTCAGTTGCTGAGTTATTCAGTGCCTCTCTGGAAGAAAATGGTTGCTTGTAGTGGCAAATCAACTCTGAGACACTAGGTACGGTGTTGTGAACTTGTGAGGATTTTTATGCAACTCTAGAAGTAACTTCCTCTTCCCTCCATGTGTCCAACTAACCTAGGAGAAACTAACTCTTCATTATTATATAGTTTAGGCTTGGACAAAGATGCAGAATGGAATAAACACAGCTGTTAACTTCCAGTATGATCATTTTCTTTCTGAGACTCAGGTCTTAGAATAAGCAAGCAACAAATAAACAACAGGAAGTTAGTCCCAAGCTTTGGATGGTTCCCTTAAGCTTTTTTTTTTTTTTTTAATTCTGTTATCCTCTACTTACCATTTCAGTTCAAATTACAGAGTTGATCATTTATTTTTCTGATCTCTGTTTGGGCTCATTTAAAATCTGTATGTTTGTGTTGTGTGGAGATGTCTGTATGTTGTCCATAACATTAAAGGCTGAAAAGCCCTTTAAGTGCAATATAGTACTTCACATTGGTCCTTTACACAATTGTGTTCAATATTATATTGTATTTGTTAACTTTTGACAGAATTATGTGCAAAGAGAAGTATTTCAGAGAGCAGAATTGAATTTCTAGAGGACAGAGCAGTATATTGGGAGTCAGGCAACCTTCCATGAGGTTATAGCTCTTCTCTTAACTTACTCTGAGACCTTTGGTGTTTAGAAACCATTTCCATCTCAGGCAAAGAAACCAGAGTTTCCTTCTAATTCTGACTGCCTATTATTCTAGTACTTTCATCATTATTAGGACATTGAGATTGATATCTCAAATGTGTTGAATGTTGGGGTTTTAATTCTTATAATATTCTCAATTCTTTGATAGGTGAATTAAAAATATAGGTGCATTTTTCTAAGCATTTGACAAAACAGTAACATACTATGAGGAATATACAGAATGCATTTCAGTCTGTATTTAGTTTGCAAAGATGGCATGACCAAAGACAATGAGCTAAAAAGAATCTCGGAGAAATCAGGTGATAGGTAGGTTGTTAAAGGAGGTGAAGGCATGATTAAAGCAATTAATAGGACCAGAATAATGTGGGTATGTTAAGGAAAATGAGCTGGAAGAACAGAGAATGTGATAGGAATTGTTGGAAAATGATGGAACTATGTTCTGAGTTGATGTGAGCAAAGTAGATCCCAGCCACTAGTGGGAAGTTCATTTCAAACAGAGAGAAAGATGCTTCAACCTTCGACTGCACAGATGTACAAAGGAGAGTTGTTGAAAATGGTGTGTATGGATGGGCAGGTTGTACGTCTCCATGGAAAATGTGGTCACTTAGAAACGAAGAGAATGGTGATGAACCAAGAGTGATGATGATTCGGGACAGCTACAAAAGTCAGTGAGAAGAAGATTCATAAATGGCAGTAAGAGTGCAAGTGTGGGTGGGGTAATGGCCTGAACTGTGCTGTTGCATGATTTTCTCTAGTTGTGTTCAGTTGCTCCAGGGTGGGTGAGCAGAAAAGGCAGATCATGGGTTGTTTTAGGATGGGGCTTCTGGTGGAGGGGAACACAGGGTTAAAGAAGAGTTGATCCACCTTGGTGCATAGCTCTTATTAATTCTTCAAATAATCTTAAATAAGCAATGATTGACAGTTTATATAGATAGGAACAGAGGTTGCACAGGCTAGATAATGCTTCAAAGTCGAACATTATTCTTCCAACACCATATACAGTCATTTAATACTTAACACATTCCTCTTCATTATGTTCATCATAATTATTATACTGAGTCATCTGACGGAGTTATATGGATGAAAACATTTCTTGTAAGGATTACATTAGATGCAAACATAAACCTTGTTTGGTTTATGTTTTTACAGTAAATGTCAACTCCATGGAATATGTAGAAGTTGAAACACAGATATTTATGACCACCAAGCCTTTGCTTTTTGCACTGTGTCACAGCCTTTTGCTCTCTTTCTCTCTTGGCTGAGATTCATGGTTTTTTATTTTTTTCTTCTTCTTTTTCTTTTTTTTTAATGTTTGGGAAAGGTGGCTAGCCCTATGCAAGTCAAGATATTATGGCCACATTTCCAAAAGACCGATGCCAAACTCTTTGGGGTTGTGATACACCCAGATGGTCTTCCTTTTTTGCATTTCTGCAAATGTTATTACCAAATACAACAATTTTTCCTCCAAAGTCATTAGAGCCCATTTGGCACCTTTGCTAATCTGTCCTACTTGTTACCTTTTAATTACTCTGTGAGGGGATCTAGTTGTCTTGTTGTTGCTGAAGGCCAAATGACCAAGGGGTTAATGCTTTTTCTGTCTCTGGCCAATTGGTTTTTAGTCAGTAGTTATTTATGGGGAAGTCCAGGGGCCATTAGTTCTCAAGTATGTGCAGCTGTACTCTTCACAATTACTAGTCCATAAGCAAATGTGGACTTACTTTTTGTGTTCAGTTGGTATTTTTTTTTGCCTGATTGGTGAGACAATCTGTTGCCATTTATGATTGATTCTTGTTGATGCAAAACATGACATTGGATTCTGTTTTATTATTTTGGATTCTATGTTTCAGAGTATGCTGTAATCTTGATTCAGACAAGGCATGAGGGCATGCACCTCCTGTCACTGGTGACAAATTGCTCCTGTATAGCAAAATGTCAAATATTGTCCATTGCATGTGAGCTGTGCCATTCTTCCTACAGCAGCAAAGGTGCTGATGATCCTCATTGTGAAATCAGTGGTGGTTGGCCTTGGCCTTTTTTCCTCATGCTCTGTTCTCTTGGACATAAGGTAGAGATTACTATTAATGGTTCTTTCAGTTCCTAGGAGCTCCTCCCTCTGTGCTGTCTTACTGTGATTTTTTTTCTGCCCCATTGAATGGTAGTCTTTGATGTCACACAAGAGAATACTGTTGGCTAACAGTCTGGAGGCTGCTTCATTTGAGCTAACCACCACATGAAAACAAATGTGATCCATCATATTTCATTAACTAGCAGTCCTCCTTTTGGGTGCCCTTTTTTGATGTCAGAGTTGCATCCTGACAGGAATCAGAAAGATATGTGTGATTAAGAGCAGTAATAATGCTTATTGCATTGTATTGTAAATTACCTTCCCCGGGCCCTGCTACTTTATCAGCCCCGCTGGCATTGGCTCCGGTACATTTTTGACTACTCAGTATATACAGTGTATTAGCGCAATGGAGATCATTATGTGGCCTGTATTTGAGTCATTTTTATTTAAGATGCCAAACAATAAGCTGTTGATTGGGGGAACAAGAGGCGAACAATAATGTTCTGTGTCACATAATACACCACCATTTTCCAGCTTTGCTTTAGAAGGGCCCTCTTTATTGTTTTTGTATAAAAATGGTTCTTAGGAGGAGGAATATTTTGCTGAGGTATGTCATTATTTTGCAAATTTCTATTATCTCATCATGTTGTCTTCATTGTAAATTGCAGCTAATTAGGAACCTAGTTAGAGCCCCAGCTTTGAGGCTGGCTTTTTTGTGAAAAGAGCCCACCGATTACTGCACTACAAGAGAGGAAGGGAGAGAAAAAGGAGATTAATCTGGTTACCTAGGCGACACTGGCTTCCATCTGCGAGGAACAATACATTTTTGTTTCCTTGGCTCAGTTCAGATCTGTTTTGTTTAGAGGGGGAAAAAAGGGAGAGAGAAAGAGAGAGACAGAGAGAGAAAGAGAGGGAGAGGGAAAGAGAGAATCTAGCTCTACAACAATGCTGAATTCTGTCTAGCCCAGGCTTAGGGGCTTGGTTCTTCTGCAAGTTAGGGGTCTCAAGGGAGTGAGAAGATGAAAGAGATAAGCTCTAAAGTTGTCAAAGGTCATGACCTTGCTGCACAAAGCCAGCAGTTTTACCTCTAAATCCCCTTCTTCCAAAAGCACTTAATGAAATAATATACTGTGCTTCTCAACACTCTCTAGTCTATATTAGGGACAAGCCCCCCAAACTGTGAGTTTAGGAAGTCATTCTAAATTTCATATTAAAAATTGGTGGCTTTAAGAAGCTACTTCTGGGTCCAGTTCTTATGTGGTAAGTTAACTTAGACTTTGCTACTTTTTTCCCCTAAACCTATTGTTTTCTATGGTTACACATGTTGAATGTATGATTGGTCTTTCCAATGCATTAACATCTATTGAATCTGCCCAAGATTAAGGCTTATTAACTACTCAGTTCCAGTTGCTTTGTAGTACATTAAACTTTTAGATCTTTCGAGAGAGTGACTATATATTTTGCCTACCCTGTGTGTGTTGCACTCAGACCATCTATTGCCTTTTTTTAGTCACCAGAGAAAGAGCGGTGGATGGTATAGGAGCTGAAAGAATCAGGTGAAGAGGCTTAGAAATCTCAAGGCTTCTTCAGGAGAGTTGGATAAACCCACACCCTCTGAGAAACAAAATGCTTTCAGCATCATGTTCTCATTGGTTGGTATGCCATGATGTATAATGCACAGTTACCCAGGAAGGTTATGTGTGGTGATACAGCTAAA
>RJWT010034647.1:0-13644 GCA_004365215.1 Cuniculus paca
CAACGACCCTTGTCATCTCCTCACCACCTGGGAGGCCTTTTTTCTCTGCTAAAGCACAAAGCACACTGGTGGCTACTTTGCTGGGGCCACTCCTCTCTGTTGAAAGTGGGTGTGTGCTGTCAGACATACTGTGGGTGCGGCTGGCTCCCCTCAAGATCAAGAGCTCCTCAGGGTAGAGATCCGGTCCTGCCTAACTCGGACCCCCCCAATCCGCCCACCCACACCTAGCACCTAGCACCTAGCACCTAGCATAGGCAGTGCTCTCCTTATATTTGCTCATTGACTCTGGCGGTTTCCGAAGAAACTTTCAGCACCAGAGAGGAGGACAGAGACCCTATTAACCCTTCAGTCCCGTGGCAGCCAAGGAGGCTTCCTAGGGGCTCTTTAACTTTTCATTCCAGGCTCCCTTGCCCAGATTGAGTAAGGCTGAGACTCAGAGGGACACCTCCTCGCTCCTTTTCTGCCAGCCTGGCGGCTCCACCTCACCTTCCCCAGAACCTGTCCCTGCCCCACCTCCCAAGCAGGCTACTCTAGTGGTTAAGAGTCCTGGGTCCAGCCTTACTGTAATACAGTACTTTTGTGACAAGTTACTTAGACCTTCTGTGTCTCAGTGCTGTAAACAAATATGTGACTATGGAATAGTAGCACAGTACCTAATACTACGACATGCTTGGTAATTTCTTGAACAAATAAATGAAGGAATTAACGCATGATACCTGTCTTGCAGAGTTTTGTCAGATTTACATGATTTAACACATACACGTGTGTAGAGCAGTCCACGCTGGCTCTATGTGTATTTTTCCCTACAGTTTTTAAGAGGTTCTAGAGAGGAGGGAAGGGTAGGGGTTATTGGCGAATTTCAGGCACGGTTTTTTTCAGACTGCAGGCCTAGAGGGGACACTGAAGCAAAGTTCCAGGTCCTCTCCTTCCTCTCTGATAGTTTTCTTGACTTTTCCACCTCTAAGTTCAACCCTCCAAGAAGTGCTAAAAGGAGCTACCCAAAGGATGAACTGGGTTCACCTCGGGGCGGGGATGCGAGTCGGGGCGCCGGGGTCTCGGCGAGGGGGTAGGGGAGAACGCGCCCGACACAGAGGCGGAGTCTGCCTCCCCCGGCGCGCCCCGCGCGCGTCACCAGCCCAAGGGAGGGCCGGGACACAAACTGGTTTATGGATGGGGCTGGAGGCGGGCGATGAAAGCCAAGGAGCCGTCGGGGCGCAGGGCGGGCCCAGGAGCCCAGAACCAGCCCGGGCGGAGGCTGCTGAGCTAGGGCCGAGCAGCTTCGGGATTCCTTCCCGGGCTACTCGAGGGCCGCCAGGACCAGGCAGGGCGTCCAGACAGCCCCGCCACCCATGCCTTTAACCGCCCATCCAGGTTTCTCGCTTCTTCTCCGGCTGTGTGGATCTGGCCCCGCAGGGTGTGCCCTGCTCGCCTCCGTGGGCCCCCAGTCTGCAGAAAGGTGAGCTTAGGCCCGACTTGGGGTGGGGGCAGGCACCAGACTAAAGGAGTGGACCTCTTGCTGGTCATCTGTTCTCTGGCCCTAGTCCCTGGAGCCCTAGCTCCTAAACCCCGCTTTGGAAGCAATGTGTGTGTGCATCGGGGTGGGCTCGCGGGAATGTTTTCCCTGAGGTCCGAGGGAGCTCCGGGTCTGAACGGCAGCGCTGGAAGCCTTACCTGCGGCCTGGGAGGGCATCGCCGCGGGCTGACCACCAGCTGAGCGCTGCTCCGGCCGTCGGCCTTCCGTCCAGGTGAGGCTCTGGCGCCCCCGACCGATGTCCCCGACGCCCTCCCCCCGCAGGACTGCGCAGCCGCCGCTCGGGCTCCGCGACCCATCGATTTTTCTGTTGACTTTGGGAATCTCATTAATCCCTCGTTAATTACTCCGCGAGGATTCGGCCCCGAGCCGGCAGCCAATGGCGAGGTGGCTGGGCAGGCGGGCGGGACCGGAGGCGGGGCCGCGCGCGGGGGTGGTGGAGGTGGTGGGGGTGGGGCTGGGGCTGGGGGACAGGGTCGTTCGCGGGTAGGTGGACTAGCCCTGCGCTGGCAACCTGCCCTCGGGGTGGGTAGACTGGAGGTACAATGTCCAGAGGCCGGGGTGGGGTTGGGGGTTCAGGCCTCACTTTCTTTTGGAAGCCAAGCTGGGACGGTCCAGGTGTTGGGTCATCTTTCCCGTACTTTATCACCAGGCTAGGATGCACCCCGACAGTAAAGCGTCTGTCCCTTAAGTCAACCATGAACTTGAGGCTGAAGAGATGGGGCTAATGCCTCATCTTGACAAGATGGGAGGTAGTCAGCTCCCTTTGGCCGGCCTCAGGTTCCCCTGGGCCCTCCGATCCCCACAGACCTCATGCTGCTGACAGGTTCCAGACAGCTTTCCTCTGATATTCCCTGGGTTTAAGATGTCACTATGCCCTACTGTCCCCCAAAATGCCATCTGCTCCTACCCCAGTCCACAGCCCAGTCCTGGCCCAGCTCCCCCTCCCACTGATCACCAGCCCTTCTCCTGGCTGGCTGCGATGCTTCTGTCCCAGTCTCTGGTCTCCCTCCCTCCATCTCTATGTCTTAAAGGCCGGGGATTTAGCTCAATGGCGTAAGCGCCTGCCTGGCAAGTGTGAGGCCGTGAGTTCGATTCCTGGTGCTGCAAAAAAAAAAAAAAAAAGCTTTCCTCCCATCTCTATGCCTTTGGCAGAGTAGAAGCCCTAAGGTGCAGCTAGCTCTTCAGGGACCCTCACAGGGATGGATGGGTAAAGAGGGGCCTAGGGAGTTAGGATCTGAGTTCCCCAAACTGTGTTCAACTAGAGACATCCTATATCTGTATCTATGTTATGGGTTCCTGAAATTCCTGAAGTATTTCTTGGTGGAAAAAAGTTCTGCTGCTTATGACTAATGTGCACAAAGGTGCAGTTGGATAGGAGAAATGAATATTCTGCAGCACAGTAGGGTAACTATGGTGGACAGCAATTCACTGGATGTTTCAACATCGTGAAGAGAGGATTTTGAATGCTCCCGACACAAAGAAATTTTCTATGTGTGAGATGATAGGTAAGTCAATTGCTATAATCTGATCACAACACATGGTATGCATGGGATGAAACACCACAATGTACTTTATAACTATGTACAAACTACTATGTGCCAATTTTAAAGTATATTAATAAAAATCTCTGCTGCTTTTTAAAAAGTTTGAAGGCTTTTTTTTTTTTTTTGGGTTTTTTGAGACAGGGTCTCGCTATGCAGTTCAGGCTGGCCTTGAGCTCACTTGGTAGCCCAGGCTGGTCTTGAACTTGCAATGATCCTCCTGCCTCAGCCTTCTGAGTGCTGAAGTTACAGGCATGCCCCACCATGACCAGCCAGGGCTATTATTCTTAATAGAAAGACTCAGGTTCTCTGTGGCTATGTAACCCTGTGCAAGTCATTTTACCTGTCTGGGTCTCAGACTCCCTTGTAAATGTGAACACTGGATGTTGTCAGTCTTTCCTAACCTTTGTTATGTCATGAGACACATAAAAATATGAATGCATGTGTGTGTCATCTGGAGGAAGGTGGCAGCCTGGGTACTTTATCAACATATCCACTCCCAATCACCCAGTTACCCACTGTGTAGACAGCATACAATGCAGACCCAGCTCACCCATGGAAAAGCATGAGGCCTGAAAACCTTGGGGCTTTTCCAGTTCTGACTGCCAAGTTCCTCTCCATGACCATCTCAGATGGAGCACTGAGACAAGAGGGGACAGGGGGTGAACTGAGGTTTTATTGATTCCCAGTTCCATACAGTGTATTGGGTTCAAGGCAGAGCCAGAGTCAGCACTTTCAGACCCTACCAGGTCCTAAGAAAGCTTTGGGGAAAGACTTCCCTTCCCAAGTCACCCTAGGCCCTAGGGTTTTGCTGGGGTGGATGGGGCATATCCTGTTCTGATTTAAAAACTCATCTTGGAAAAATAAATTTTTGTGAAAATTCCACTCTGGGGTCAGTAGACAATGGTGGTAACGTGGCGCTATGTCTGCCAGCCAGGGGTTCAATCCCAGAGGGACACTGAGTGGGCACATGAGCCACGCTGACCCTCACCCCCATGTCTCTGTCCAAGGCCTCAGGACAGCACGTAGACCTCCAGCAGGCTGGAGACAGCATGCATGCGGTAGAAAATGCCGAAAGGCAGGCAGACGTTGACGATGGCTGCCCAGAGGGAGTAGCCGTAGAAGTCCACCTCCACGTTGTTGCTGAAGTGGGGCCGGGCCCCAAAGGCGGGCATGATCCACAGCTGTGTGGGGAGAGGGGAACATCAGAAACCTGCCCAGAGCAAACCTGCAGCTCTTTGAGTGCTTTGCTGCTCCAGGACAGGCTGAGGATTCCAGCCTGCTAATTTGGTGGACACCGATGGTTGGGTGTCACTGAGTGGTGACCTCCAATATCTTGCACAGAGACAGGTACTCTCTAAGGAGCTCAGGAAGTATGTCTGACTCAACTAGCCTACTCCTAGATCAGGCTCTACCTGTGGTTATCTCTCCCTTCTTCTTTTGCACCTATGGGATGGGAATCTCAACAAATGATGTAAGAAATTGATTCAAACAGTTGGATCTGCAGCTGGAAAGAATCAGTGAGGCACAAGGAAAGGGGCTCAGGGCCCAGCCAGGTCCCACCCCCCAGCTCTGCTCTCCCACTCTGCTCCTGCCCCTGTCTGCTTCTCAGCTCTAGGAGGAGGTGAAGCTAGAATCCTGCTTACCTTTGGCTGGGAGCTCAAGTGGTTCAATTTGGGTGAGGAGTATGAAGAAAAGGGCAAAGGCTTCTGGGCCACCACCAGCCCTGCCCTAACTAACTGCATCCCTATACATCACAGCCACCCGCACCCCCGGCCTGTCCTGTTCTGTGAAATGGAGGCAGTGAGGTGATGCTGTTGGAGTGATCAGGCTCACCTATCTGGAGTGAGAACAGCTTTCCTGAACGGTGGCTCCCAGCCTGATCTGCGCAGAAGGTTAGGGGGACTGGGGAGCCCACCTCCCCCTTACCAAAGCCAGTGCCAGACATAATGCGGAGTGAGTCTTAACACTTCCATTTGTAGGGTGTGATTGGTGACCACACTTATTTTTGTTTGAAGGTGAAACTGTCGATTGGAAGGCTCCTGAGGGGGAGTCATACCTTTCCTATGGGAGCTATGACCTATTGGATGGGCACTACTCATAGTGGGACTTCGCTAAGGAAGTGTCTGAAGGCTGTCGGTATTTCACATAGTTAGGATTTCCTGGGGTGGAATTCACTCTGTGGATGATATGCTATATTGGGCTGTACCCATGCACATGGGTGATGCTGGGGATCAAACCCAGGCTTCATGTATGCTAGCAAGTGCTCTATAACTGAGCTACACCCCAGGCCCCAGGATATACCATATTAAGGATGTATTCCAATTAGGGATATCTTTTTACTGGACAGGGCAGCCTAAAGGACTGTCTTTATACTGAGTCCATTTTCATTAGAAGTTTATTTGTTTGCTATTTGGGGTGCCCGGTGGTCCCTTGGTATGCACAGGAAATTTGTTCCAGGTGGACACCAAAATCCAAGGATTTTTAAGCAGTTTATATAAAGCTGTATAATACTTGCATACTAACCTATGTAATCCTCCTGCATACTTTAAAATTTGTCACCTCTACTTATTGCACTCCTAATATATAGCAGTTACATTATATTTTTAAGGAAATAATAATAAGGAAAAAAGTCTATATGTTTAGTACTGATAGAATCTCTTTTTTTTTTTTTCTAACATAACATTTTCCACCTAAGCTTTGGGTAAATCCTGGGACATACACCCAGCAGATACAGAGAGCTGACTGCATCCATGTGGGTATGTGTTTATATATTAGAGATTTCTGTAGTGGAGATCATTTCTATTCTGGAGAATTTCTTTATTGGTTGTAGCTATGCTAAGAATGTTTCCACATTGGGGTAGACTTTCAGTATGAGGGTTTCTGCCCTAGGTATTTCCACCAGGGAGTAGTATATTTGTACTGGGTGAGGTCTGTTGCTCTTAGTGTGGCCTTTGTTAAGTCACTGAGGAGGGGGTGGCTGTCATCCACACCCCAGTTCCAGCCAGCCTACCAATGCACTCCATTAACAGAACTCTCACACTCACACTGGTCTCCGTTACTTCCTGACGCTGCTCCAATTATTCTGAGAAGCAGACAGGTCACAAGTTCCCAGAAGCAGTCACACCTCCCACTTAGCAGTGAAAGCCCCCACCTTCCACACTGGCTCTCAGCTCCCTCTTGCCTCCACCCTACCCCCATGTCAGCTTCTCTGGGACCCCTCCAGCTCCATCTGCTGCCTAAAGGCCGGAAGCTGGGTTATTATTACTCTCTGTGTGTGTCCCAAAATGCTGTTTGCCCAAGGGTTTCAGCTGCCCCTCTCTGAACCCACTCCTTTCCTAGAGAGCTGGAAGTCTCTCGAGTGTGCTGGGGTAAGGCAGAGAAGGCTAAATGGACAGACCACAGGAGCTTCCTTCCTCAACCTCCTCTTGCCCTGCTCACCCCTTCCCCAGTTACTCACGATGACATTGCAGAGCAGAAGAAACAGTGAAATGTCTTTTAGGCACCGACGTCTCCAGTGGCCCCTGGATGCCAAGGGTCTGGTTCCTGAGGGTCTGCTGGGCTGGGGTTGTCCGGGCAGGCTGGGGGTGGGCGGGCAGGCTGGCAAGGTGTGGAGGGCATCCAGGTTGGCAAAGGTAAGACCCTGGCAGGATTCCTTGGGGGGAGATTCCTGAGGGTCCTCCCCAGGTGGTCCCCGGTGGAGGCTTTCAATGATGAACACATTCTGGAAGGTGTGCTGGGCGATCATGAGCAGTGCGTGGGCCAGGTTGAGTGCCCCCAGAAGATCCTTGGGCGTGCCCACCACCACAGCCACGATGGAGTAGTAGGAGATGGCATACTGCCCTAGGGCAGCACCCATCAGCAGGGCCACATCCAGGGTACGTGTGGGGTTCTTATGGTGGTCCATGGCCCGGCGGTCAAAACGGTAGATGACTGAGCCACTCAGGCTGACCAAGGTCATGAGCCCCAGACAGACAATGTTGAAACTGTAGTAGGTGACCAGGGCTTGCTGGGTGCGGTCCCCCTCCTCACTCACTTGGACTTCATAGATGATGAAGACAGCCAGACCCACCACAAATAGTATTAGGCCCAGGACAGGGCCAGCAAAAAAGGTCTCCTGGAAGAGGCTGGCTCGGGATAGCGTGTGACTGTGGCCATGCGTGGCGGCCAGCAGCCTGCCCACGTTTTTCCACATGACGTAGAGCATGGTGGAGGCGAAGAGGCTGTACTCAATGTTGAAAGGATACAGGTAGAAGTACCCCTGCTGGAAAATCTGACAGACGGCCGTGTCACAGGAGCAGGCATCTCCGCTGGAGCTGCTCACACGCTCAACTGCAGAGAGAGGGACACGGGGCTAGGCTGCCCTCTTGTGCTAGCCTGTGACCTTTGTAAGGGTGGGTCTCTCTGTCAGTCACCCAAATGCCTTTGCAGGGCTTGGCATCTTCATTCATCCTACAAATGTTTATTGAGCACCTACTGTGTATCAGAGGCTATGAGAAACATCAATGCTCAATTAAAAAAACAAAAACAAAAGGGAATCACAGAACTGCCCACTTCACCCACTTTCATTCCTTCAGTTCCTCCCCATTCATAAAGACCTCCGGCTCTCCAAGATAGACAAGCTCTGGTCCTCTTTGAAGGTGGCTCTCTTGGGATCCCCTAAAGTTCAGTCTTCCACAAGGCTTTCCCTGGCACCCGATTCTGTCCACACCTGACTACCAAAAGGAATCTTGCGCTTTGAAGGATGCCATGGGCCCTGGTAAATATCTCTTTTGACTCCAGATTTATCCCAGATGGATTTGTAGATGAAGAAGCTGAGGTTCAATGAGGTAAAATGGCTTGGAATGGGAGAGCTAAAGAAAATGACTTGACTTCCAACCCTAAGGCAGGGCCTCCAACAGTGTGCCTCTCTCTACGGACCCACTGCGTCAGGTTGACCTCCTATCTGGGATGCTTTTAACCCCCTCCCCCCCAGGGTCCTCTAGATATACAAGGTGGCCCTTTACCAGCCCTGCTTGGCTGACGTGCCCCTGGCAGCTGGGGACACACTTTCTGTGCTTGCAGACATGTACAGGTAGGTGTCTTAGTTTCTAGTCTGGTCCTGCCCAGTGGCAGGGTGGGCTAGCAAAGTCAAGAGAACTGGGACCTGGTGTCTGTAGACTTTGTTTTTCCTAGTGGGGTTCCCTGGTCAAAAGCAAAAATGGTTTTGAAACTAGCTCCGCCCACTTCAGGCTCTGTGACCTTGAGTAATTAAGCTCTCTATGCCTTTGCATCTGCATTTCTAGAATGGGACCACTAATAGTATCCATTTCCAAGGGGAGCTGTGAGGATCAAATAAGACACCAAGCATTGTCTGGGACACAGAAGGCTTGGTAAACTGTCACTATTGTCATTGTGATGAGATGAATGTTTCTCACCTTCTCCCCCGTCCCAGGTTCTCTCCTCTGATCCCAGACTTGCACTTTGGAGCCACTCTGCCTCACTCCCCGCTCCCCCTGCCCTTTCTTCCAGGAGCTCTGGTCCCTTTCTGCTGGGGTGGAAACTTGGGCAGTGGCTGAGTCCTCAAGGATGTCCCCACTATCCCCTCTCCTGTCCCCTTCATCCATACTTCTGAGGCAGAGCCCAGAGGGGGAGGAAGCCCCTAGCTTCCACCTTTGCCTCTGCGCCCTTGTGACAGCACAGTTGACTGACTACAAATCTGCAAAGCACCCAGTCCAAAGCCTGACAGCCTCAGGGTCCGGGGTTAAGGGAGAACTCACGGTTGGGGGCGAGGGGGGTGTTGCTGGTGTTGCTGTGGGAGTTTGCCTGGTGCATGGATTCATCCACCACAGCTGCCATCCAGATGGCCAGATTGGTGGTGAGTGTGAACATGAGTCCACATCTGTTTGCAGATGGAAGGAGGCAAAGAGGCCTATGAGTCTTTGGGTCAGCTTGGGTCCCTAGTGAGGTGGGGGGTTGGGGGAGCTCTCCTGAGAGATGACGCTGAGAAGGGAAAGGTCAGCCAAGCCCTTGTGAACAGCAGGATTGAGTTTGAAGGCCAGGATGCCACACAAGAGAGGATGGGGTGGAGGGGTTTCCAGAGGCCCAGGCCCAGCTGCCCCCCTCCCCACCATGCACACACACGGGGAAGAGGGAGGGCACAGTGTAGTGAAATCAGGCTGACAAACTGGGGACCTTGGCTGGAACCCCACCCAGGAGGCAGACAGAGGGGCCACGCTCAGGCCAGACAGCCCTCGTGTCTCATACCAGGCAACAGGCATTGGGCTGCAGTTCTTACCGGGTCAAATCCAGATGGACGTGAACACAGTCTTTAGCAGCGACCCAGAGGAAGTAAGTCTGTGTTGAGAGAGGGAGGGAGGGTCATTTTTCCGCGAGTGGACTAAACTCCAAGGAGCCCATGTTCACACCCAGGTGATGGTGTCTCCACGCCAGGGGACCTTATGCTAAATGATCAGGTTCATTTTAGCTTTACAAAAGGGGACCGGGAACATCTTTCGCTTCTACTCTATGGCACAGTTTGCACAAAAATAGTGGTTCTCAGTTCTTTAAAGGTTTGTAAAATGTCAGCTATAAAACTCAGGTTTGGTTGAGCTCTTTTGGGGGAGGGTAACGGAGGAACAAAGTAGATCTTTGGGTACTTTGTTGTTTGTTCCTGGGAGCAGGGCAGCCTCGCACTAGGTCTTTATCTAGGTAGAAGAGGTCTCTCGTGACTTCTCACTGCCTCTGACCACATCTCCTGCCCATTCTCTTCCTTCGTTCCCTGAAAGGCCTTGTCTTCATCTGGCTACCAGTGAGTTGCTGTTAGGAGCTCTGTGGCTGTGGGGGTATTTGTGTTTTCATTTTACCTGATTATTCTTCAAACTCACGAAATGTAAAACACTGAAACTACATAAATGCCAAGGTTATGTGCATGTCAAACTGTGGACACCCAGGCAGCAGAGCGGAGGGCACAATCCCTGTGGTCATTCTGTCATCTACAGGGCTACAGTCTCGTAGGGTCTCATGTAAAACCAGTCTTGCCTCAGCTTAATAAGATCTTTCGGAGTAGTCTTTATGCAACAGATTATAAAAGAAATTGAATGTATTTAGAAAATCTCAGTGACAGACTACCCCCTGCGCTCCTGCTCCTGACCCTATGCCAAATAGAGGAGCCATGTTGATGCCAAACTGGCCATGTTTCCAGCATGACCTGGGCTGACTGGTGCCCTCAAGGGCCTCCAAGGAGGGCCCTAGCAGGCAGGGCCAACTGTCTTAACTCACACTTCCTAGGTGTTAACTATTGGCACTGCTTAAGATGCAATAAGTAAGAGCTCACATTTAGATATTACTTCATTACCCAGTTCATCATGCTTCCTCATGTATGGACTCGTATGACCCCTACTTCCGTCCTTTCCCACTGATTTAATTGTTTAGGGAAGAAGGAGAGCTCAGGTCTCTGACTCCTTACCAAACACGGTAAGGAGTGTGGCTCCTTTCGGCCACACTTGGGGACTTTCCTCCTACCCACCTGGACAATGACAAACACAGCCTGGACGAGGGGGTGCAGGATCTTGATGGCCGACTGGCACTCAAGGAAACTGGAGTAGTAGCCGGTCTTGAAGACATCCATGACAAGAGTGCAGATTCCAAACAGCACCAGCCCACCTGGGGGTGGGGTCAGAGAGGTAGGAGAGAAGACTTGTAGCATGGAACACAGGTTCTGAGGGTGGGTGGCTAGGTGGGAAGGTGTCATCGGTGGTTGGATGACTGGATGACTGGATGAATGGGGAGGGTGGGAAGATGGATGAGGATGAATGGGTAGGCAAATGGGCAAATGAATGATGAATGGGTGGATAGAAGGATGAGTGTATGAATGAGTAGGTGGATGGATGGATGGATGGAGGGTGGAAAGATGGATGGGTGGGAGAGTGGATGGATGAATGGGCAGGGTGGGTGGATGGATGAATAGGCAAATGAGCAAAGGGAAGGTCTGAAAGATGGATGGGTGAATGGAAGGATGCATGATTGAATGCTTGGCTGCCTTATTATGTCTCCCTCTTGCAGGCTACACAGGAGGAAACGCCCTAGAGGGACTCCTTTCAGTTGCTACTGTCTTCTGTGCCCTGTCTCCATCAAATGCTTTCCCTTCACTACCTCTCTCTAATCCTTAAACAAGGCAAAGAAGTACCCCCCTCACTCCACCCCTGTCCCGACCCTCTATTCATCGTACCACTTCCAGGACCTCTTTCCCTCCCTTTCTTCCTTCTACAGCAGCCCACCCCTTCCTCAGTCACACCCAGCTCTCCCCAGGGAACTTCTCACTCCCATCGGCAGGTCCTCCAAAAGCCCCAGCCTGCAGCTCCCCTCTGTGCCCGCCCTGCCTCTGCGCCCACCTCCCCCAGGCACCTCGGAGCCAGATGGGTCCCGCGTGTGCGTCCTGATAGGGCACCGCGTCAGGGCAGCGCGCGGTGCGCAGGAGGTAGAAGAGGATCCAGAGCGCGGCCAGCAGCATCATGGTGGTGAGCAGCGCGAACACGTCCGTGTCATACACGGCCACCTTGTTGAAGGCGCCCCCGCAGATGAGCGTGCAGGCCAGCAACAGCACGTTGACGGCCAGCAGCACCGACAGCAGACGGCCGCCCTTTTTCCACACCTCGCGCGGGGCTGCCCGGGGCGCCGGCGCGCTCTCCTTGGGGCCCAGGCCCGGCGCCTCCGACATGGTGGGGGCGGCTTGGGGAGGCTGGAGGGGAATCACTGCAGAAGAGGAGCGACACGGACGCCAGCTCAGCTCTGAGCGCGTCCTGCCCCCATCTTCTGTCTAGATTTGGGGACCAGGGAGTTCCTAACCCCGGTGCTAGAGGAAGCTCTGGGAAAGAAAAGACCCAGAACCCGCACCCGTGAGCCCCAAGGCGGAAGGGAAGAAGCGGCGGCACCCGTGAGACCCACTTCCAAAATCCCATCGTCCACCCGCCCCGGGCACGCACCTGAGCGGCCTGGTAGCTCGCGCAGAGTCGGGGTTCAGGGGGCGGCGAGCGTCTCCTCTGTCCCACACCGGGCTGGACGGGCGCTTTATATCCGAGAGCGCTGAGTGATTTACAGTCGCGGGAGCTCGGCTCCATAAACCGCTCAGTCCCACTCACATGATCCATCTTTTCTCTGGGCTGAATTGGGGAAGTGCGCGCGGGAGTCAGATAAAGCGAGATGTATATTTATCTGTTAAGAACAGCTCCCCCCCTCCAGCCCTGTCACCCCTGCGAGGCCGGCTTGGGACGGGCGCGGTCCCGCAGTGCGGCAGCGAGAGGGCGCCCCAGCCCCGGCCCGGCGGCGACCCCCGGAGCCCCCCGACCTGACGCTGCAGAGCCGCAGGCACCCGCGTCCTCCCGGCCCCGGCGGCGCAGGCTGCACTCGGTGAGCCCGGTGGCTACCCCGAGATCGTGACGCGGCCAGCCTCGCTTTCCACACTTGCACTCAGAAGGCTCGAGCTGCTTCTTCTTTTTCTTCTGTCCCTAACGCGCCCCTCCTCTGCTGCGCGGCTGGAGGCTTCGAAGTCCGAGCCTTGGGGAAGAAGTTCCCACGCGGTGCGCCCAGCTCAGAGCCAGTCCTCGAGCGCCCCCTGCCGGAGTCGGCCCCGCGGCACCCTGCTCAAGGACGGGCTCGGGCGGGTCTTTATGCTTCTTTAGGTGCGCTGTCCTGGGGTTCAAGACTGCCTCTGTACTCTGCCCTCAGGTACCCCTCTCCAGCCCTGGCCCGCTCGCTCGTTCGCTCGCTCGCTCCCTTGCTTGCTTGCTTTCTCTCTTTCTCTCTTTCTCTTTTTTGAGACAAGGTCTCGCTGTGTAGCCCAGGCTGGCCTCGAAATTTCGACGATCCTCCTGCCTCAGCCTCCCAAGTGGTTGGGGTTACAGACGTGTGCCGTCATGCCTGGTGTAGCCTGTTCTTTTGATGGGTGGGAAATCGGGATCCTCAGCTCCGGAACTGTAGTGAGGGTGGACTCCAGCTGATATCAAGACTGGGTTTCACGGAGCAAGGGGAGAGCTAGGGTGTGCATTTAAATTTTTTTTTTTGGCATCAGGAATTGAACTCAGGACCTTACACTTGCCAGACAGGCGCTTATGCCGCTGAGCTGTATCCCTGGCAGGGTGTGAATTTTTGGAGAGAGAGAGAAGGACCTCATTGGATCACCCGCTCTAACACTGGCCCCGTGCGCCCTGGGAAGCAGGGTGTTTAGGACCCAGGGGAAGCCTGGGGGCGGCTTCCCGGGCGGCGGGAGCGTCCCCCTCCTCCTCCCCCCTCCCCTGCCGCCCGCCGCCGGGTGAGCGGCTCAGATGTCCCCGTAGCCGCGCGGCTGTGGCGCTCCGCACCCTCCATCTGCGGGGCGAGGGGCTGGCGGCCCTGGCCCCTGCCCGGTCCCCTCCCCCAACCCCATGCCTCAGCCTTAACTCCGCTGGCCTCCCCGGCGGGGGGCATTTCCCTGAGCCCCCTTGCGCGCCCCGTCCAAGTCGGGCGCCATGAACGATCAGTACCACCGGGCCGCCCGGGACGGCTACCTGGAGCTCCTCAAAGAGGCCACCCGGAAGGAGCTGAACGCCCCCG
>RJWT010034648.1:0-13638 GCA_004365215.1 Cuniculus paca
TCCTCTTGTGGAATTGCGCTGCTTGGGTTGGACACCAGAGATTGCCCTCTCCCTCTTCGTCTTGGCATATTCTTGATTTCTTCCACCCCAGAGCAGTGTGGTCCCAGGCACCCCAGCACTGGCCAGAGCTTCTCCGAAGCTAGACTGTTTGTGTTTTCTGGCCAGTGCTGGCTACGTATATCCGATGTTGGGTGCCTGTGTCTCTGCACTGAGCTTGGCACCAAGCCACCCCGGGTTTGCATGGGAGCAGACTTGGTCAGGCCCTGAGAATCAAAGCTGTTTAGCAATATTGCCTGAACCACCCACGGGAGCGAATCTCCAACCAATCAGCTTCCGCGGGTCCGCCCACAGCCTGGAGCTCCCAAATGACTAGATTTTCTGGCTTCCTTCCAAGCACCTTCCACGGGTCTGCCCACAACATGGCGCTGATGCCAGAAGTGGTTAGCAGTCTTGGCCCCAGGTGTAACCTGCCAGACTCCAAGATGGAGCCCGGCCGATCACTCTCTCCCGTGGGGCGGGGGGCTGGAATTCCAAGCACTCAGCAGCAGCCAGCACAGATCTCTGTGTCTGCCACTTTCCTTCACCCCCACGCCTCTCCACAGAGACCTCTGGGGTTGACCACAGCTGCAACCATGACCGCAACCGTGACAGCGTGACTCCAGGCTCAGCAGCTCTTCTGGCAGGGTGAATCTGGCTCTGGGCTGAGGCGCTGCCAGCCACCACCTTCTTCTTTCTTTAAATTCTTTTAATTCTCTTTGTGGGCATCAGTTCATATTTTTGATTCTTCTTTTGTCCAGGGGACCCACTTCCTTCCTTCTTGTCCTCTCCATGATGTTATATTCCAGCATCTGAACTGTTTGTCTCAGAGAGACTGTTTACTCTGCTGCTTATTGTTCCGCTATCTTTAGCTCTGCCTCTGGAAAAGAGCCTTTCTTGCATAATCTCCAAATTGGAAAAAGATTCAGCATTTCCCTTGAGCACAATTAGAGCAGTACTGTCCTGTAGAAATATAATGGGTGTCAAGCTTGAGCTGAGGATATAATTTTAAATTTTCTATTAGCTAAATAGGAAAGAGTAGTAGATTAATAATACATTTAATCAATATATTCAAAATATCCTTTTAGTATATAATTAATATATGTTATTAAGATATTTTACATATAGTGTGTACCAGGTCTTCAAAACCCTGTGTGTATTTTATACTTATAGTACATCCCAAACTGGACTAGCCATATCTGTAAGCATACGTGGATAGCAGCTACTGTGTTGAACAGCACAGATTTAGAAGGGCTCAGTGGCAATTTTGGTTTTAATAAGGTAGAATAGGAAATTAAGCTGACATAATGAGAATTTCTGAGACTCTTGAGAATATATTGGTCAAAAGTAAAAGTAGGGTGAAGGGGAAGCAGAGTCAGTGTAGCTACATAAAAGAATCATAACTGCTATGTACAAGGGACAATGAAGTTTAGTCGTGTATTCAATGCAATAATCCATGTTAAGATGGCAGACAATATGGTTTCTAAATTAATAATATGATAGCTAGTATTGAAAAATGCCTGACCACTTTGTATTAACCTAATCTTATGATTTAGTTAGTGACCTTAAGTTAATAGTTGGTACATCATTCACATTTTTTGACTCTTTAATGTCATATATAAAATATCTGGAGCTGAATTAGATTATCTTCAAGCTTCTTAATACTGAAAATCTATTTTGTTGGATGCATGTGATGAGGAACATAAATTTTTGGTTCTTAGGGAATTTATCCTCAAATAAAAAGAAGTGCAATATTTCTCCTTCTTATAATGTATGTAGATAATAGTCTTACCTTAAGAAATCTACAAAATATTATTAGACTTTAAAATATATTTATTTTTATAATAAGTTTATAATAAATGTTTGAATTAGATTAAAATAAATAATGATAACTGGTAAGTCAAGAGGAGTTTCATGTAGGTGATGAGAATTAATGTATATTTTAGTGGGTATTAGGTATAAATGAAGAGGTGAAATAAAATAGTAAGGATTTTTTAGTCCATATATTATATTGTACTACATTGTATTATACATGTAATAGAAGAATTTGGGTTAAAGTAATATGTGTGTTCAAGGAACAATAAAAATACTCATTGGATGTACTACTAGGGTTTGAGTTATTGGTAATATTGTTATACTGGACTCAAATCTTATGGAACTTCTAATATCCTGTTAAGGATATAGTTAATTGTTAGTAACTGAATATGGCAGGGACTAGAGAGATTGTACTATGTATTATTTAGAAACTCCGTATTTTCTGAATGTATTTTCTGTCAATTATAATGATAAGCCCAGGCACAGGGGTGCACGCTTGTAATCCCAATACTCAGGAAGGTGAGACTGGAGGATTGTGGTGGGTTTGAGTCCATCCTGGGCTACATTGCAAGTTTAAGGCCAGCTCAAACTACAAAATAAGATCCTGTCTCAAAAAAATTATGATAATTAAATACAATTTAATACTTAAAATTACTTCAATGGGCTCTAGCCCATTTCACCATCTTCCAATTCACTGTCCTTGAAACCTTAACATATTGCTTTTGATGAGGGTAATTATGGATTGCTACTTAAGGTAATTGAGATCAGATTTGTGCTTTTATCAGCATTTTTTGGTCCTCTAGCACACTGTTTTATTTTTGTTAAGTGCTAATCCTTTGTGATTAAATGACACCAAATAACTTTATGTCAGCATTCATTATAAAGTGGGAGCCTTCGGCTGACTGTTTAAAACTGTTTGTGCCTGTCCCAAGAGCCAGTGTTTGGAATTTCATATGGGGCAAAAATAACCAAATGGAAAATTATAGATTTCTCAGAGGGATAGCAACTATAAAGGCATTTCATAGACTCTATAAACTAGAATATCTTTTTATTTTTGAGTATTTTTATTCAGTTTTCAGAATACTGTCTTATGTAACATATGAGACTATTTTAGTAAGATAATTTAGGGGATTCATAAAGCAATTATATCTATTTATTTAATTTCTTTTAGGTAACTTGTCCAGGAGTGGTACTGAAAGACAAAGAGGACATCTATCTTAGCATCTGTGTGTTTGGCCAATACAAAAAGACACAATGTGTCCCAGCCACTTTTCCACTAGTCTTCAATGCCAGAATGGTGTTTGAAAAGGTGTGTTCAAATATCAGATCAAGTATGAAAAACAAAATCAAACTAGCTCTTGTATTTTAATGAAATCCCATGATATGAATTATTACTGTTCTCTACTTTGATTTAATTAAAAAGGAAAGTTGTACCTTAAATCTGGAAATTTGAAAATACGTATATATTGTTATCAAAAAACAGTTGAATTTTTATCCTTGATGGATTGGTTATTTTTAAACTTGTCTTAGTGAGTTTTGTGTAGTAAAACTTATCCTCCTTCAATTCTGAATAATAATTTTCATAAAAAATAGAGAGGTCATGATAAGTAAGAATTTCTCATGTTTTACTTATGACTATCTTGTGGTATTTAAGTCTCTTTTCTTTGTTTTCCCTAAAACTATTGCTTTTGGTAATTATCAATTGTATTTTTCCCTTCCTTCCTCCCTCCCTTTCTTCTTTCCTGTTCTTTCCCCTTCCTTCCTTTTCTTTTCCCTCCCTCTCTCCTTTCCTTGTGGAGGAAGACTCCTCTGCACAAATAGTTGCCCAGTACCTGCTCTCTTCCCATAGGCTGTTCTAGGCCTTGAGGATAGATGGTAAACTAGGCAAATTCCTCCCCTTTTGGATTAATGAGTGCATGAAAAGAATAAAGGGTAAGGGGCTGAGGGGGATTATCTGTTATAAAGAGTGGTCAGAGAAGGTAATAACATTGAAACTGAGCCTAATTTATGAGATCATATCAGTTACTCAAAGGTCTAAAGCAGTGATGGTGAATCTATAGCACTTGTGTTGTTTTTCTTTTTAGACAAAAGAATGTTAATTATAAGTTATTTTTTCTAAACTAAAACCTCAGTATTTAGGTTTTATTTC
This sequence comes from Cuniculus paca, assembly GCA_004365215.1. Classification (NCBI taxonomy): domain Eukaryota; kingdom Metazoa; phylum Chordata; class Mammalia; order Rodentia; family Cuniculidae; genus Cuniculus; species Cuniculus paca. Next base: position 4,001 of record RJWT010034648.1, read on the forward strand.
AGTGTTGGTACTTTGCGATAATTAAGTGGGTTTTTGGGTTACAGTTTGGCACTTTGTCTCTAAAAGGTTTGTCATCATTGGTCTAAAGGAAAACCATTCATAGCAAACATAAAGACTTCTTGTTGAGAGTAAGCTTGCTAAGCTGGAGGAACACTAAGAAGGCTGACATGGTCTTGATAACAAAGGAAAGAGTGCTAGCAGATGAAGTTTGAGAAGGACATAGAGCCAGCTATAAAATTTAGTTATAGACTCTTTTATAGTAATCATGGCTAGCAGAAAGGAATTGAAAGTTCTCACTGGTGCCAAAGGTTTCTGTGGTTGGAAAAGGAATGGTATTTTGTAATAAAGAGGGAAAAGACAAAGATTGGTTTAAGTGTCTCGTTCTTTTGTTGTCTCTTCCCCATCCTGATTCTCCCTATATGCTTGCACTGTAGGTGTTCCCTGAAGCAGTAGACCCTGGAGATGTGGTTGCACAACTTGAGTGTAAGTTTTTAATTTCTTTTTTTGTATTATTATTTTAAAGAGTAGAAGAAGGAAAATACAAATAAAATAGTTTCAAATCAGTCTAGTAGGAAAGTAACAATAATTAATACATTGCACATTGTTATCTTCATAGTACTCAATATACAAGATACAGGCATAAAATAATATCCAGACAATATTAGCACAAGTAACTTTTTAATCTCTGATCCTAAGGTATTTTAGAATTTATATCCTTATGTTCTTTACTCCTGTTGGGTAAAAAACTTAAGAAGGTGAATTGAATTTCAAAAATCTTGAGCTGGGATTGTTTCTACACTTCTTTAGAATTTAAGAATATGCCTAAAATCAATAAATTTATTTGCTGCACAGGGGCTGACGTTTACTCCTCTTTATATTTTGTTTTCTATGGAAAAGAAAGGAAGAATTATCTAAACTTTTTATTGGTCAAAGTGGAATGAATTATTTGTGATATAAAGATGGAACTTTATTGTTGGGTGAAACTTTGTGCAGTGAACATCTTTAATCTCAGTGAAATGCAAATCAAAGAGGTGAACAATAAAAGATCAGAATGATGGTAGCTTAAATTATATGCGCCTTTGCATTTTGTATTACATTCATTATGTTAGTGAATTATTTCAAGGTTGTGGATACAAGTACATTCTTCAAAGTATAGTACTACGAATAGAAAAAAGTACAACTACTTGTGAAAACAGCTGTGTAAAAGTCTTGAGAAAGTTGGGGATTTGTCTTTATAATTAGGGTCACAGGATTGGTCTAATATATAACTGTGGTCCAAAAGAGAAACAGCATTGGCCATCTTCATCAGCAACTCTCCCCTTCACACTAACCCTACTACCTACTCCACTGGAACTGTAGAAATGCAGAAGAAACATGGAACCTGGAACCATGCTAGGATCTGAGTATAGAGAGCAAACAGGCCAGCCCATTGGGTATCTTCATGGAGTTATGGTTTAGAGACTTCTCTAGGGAACACTTCATGGCATGTGTCAATGTCTTGTTATTCAAACCAAGGTTAGTGCAGCCACAACGCAGAGTACTAACCACTATACAGTCACAGTGAGCTACCAGGGACAACATCTTGTTATTTTAGAAGTGTTCTAGCTCTTGTATTTTCCGCTGTTGAAGACTAGCTAGGTGACAGTTTGGTGCAGTGGGTTTATAGAGTGTCAATGTTTCTAAACATCCTGTTCATCCTGAAAAATTGCATATCTTAGAAAAATAATAGTAATTTGACTCATCTTGAAATTCTTGTGTTAAAAATAGTGCATCCTATTTGCTTTGAAATTTTAGGGCTATAGAAATACTTAGTGGCTATTACTAATTGGAAATTTTCTTCTTTGATTTTCTATTTCAGTTTTTCTGTTGGGTCTCTATACTCATCCACTGTTGCATTTTTGTGATATCCTTCTGAAATTCATCATTTTTCATCATCTATTTTATGCTGGGGATCAAACCCAGGATTTCAAACATGCTAGCTACATGTGACATAGCCCCTCTGATCTCTTTTTACTTTACTTTTGCCCTCTGCTCAAATAATACTCACTAAATACTTCACTTCATGTATTACTTATCCTCTAGTGGTTTGTACTTCAGTTTTTTTCCCCAGACTTGATTTGAGCTTTGAGTTCTTTTTTCTTTTGCTTACCCCTCTCTGTTTTACAGTCTGTCTTTGTGCCCTAATTTATTCTGATATATAAAATTAAACATTCACTAAAATTGGAAGGAGTGGAATAATGAAGCCTGTAAAGCTATCACCTAGCTTCAATAAATTTTTTTTTTATTTTAAAGAGAATAAAACAAAACAAAACAAAACAAAACAAAAAACAGAACAAAGCAAATCAGAACAGAAAAATGCAAGCAACACAGGACTTCATGACAAGACAACAGGATATCAACAGTGACTACTGTAGGAATCTCTTGTTTTCCTCAAAATAGTTGTCCATACCTTCACACACAATACAATCAAACAAAACAAAATAGTATAAAACCAATCAAAATAAAAGATTGAAAGCATTATGGGACTTCAGAACAAGACAATAAGAAATCAACAATGGCTACCATAATGTTTTTTGTTCTCTTCAGAATAGCTGTCCATACCCTCATGCACAATGAAATCAAATAATAGAAAACAGACTAAAACCAATCAAAACAAAAGAATGAAAGCATTACAGGACTTCAAAACCAGATAACAGGAAATGAACAATGGTTACTATAATGTCTTGTTTTCTTCAAAGTAGCTGTTTATACCATCATACATAATAAAATCAAAGAAAACAAAACAGAATAAAACCAACTAAACAAATGAAAGCATTATAGGACTTCAAAACAAGATAATAGGAAACAAACCATGATTACCATATTATATCCCATTGTGTTCAAAATAGCTGCCCATACCACGAGACACAGTAAAATTTAACAAAACAAGACAGAACAGAACCAAACCTACCAAAATTGTGAAAACATACAAGAGTTCAAGACAAGACAATAAGAAATTAACATTGGTTACCATCTTGTTCTCCTAGGTGTTTCTTCCCCTATCACTTTTATAAAATCTATTGTGTTTTTGGATTCCACTAACTTGTTCTGTTGTTTATGTTAGCGTTCACCTGTATGAGTTCAAAACATTTCAGCCATGATCATGATCTCCAGTTGCATCCATTTACCTATAAGAGCCTCAAGATTATCCTGTTTTATAGCTGAGTAGCTTTCCATTGTATGAAAATACCATATTTTTCATATCTATATTTCATATTCATTTCATATCCACTGAAGTCTATGAATTTCCTTTTGTGTTAAATGTATTTCTTGTATACAGTATTGTTATGGTTTGTAGGTGGCCCTCCCAAGCCTCATGTAGTCCTGGAAGTGGCTGAATCTAGCATTTGCGGTTGACTCATTGTCTTGTGCTGGGATTGGCAGTGTGAGTTCTGCACCCACACAGGGGTGGAGACGACATACAATGCAAGGTTGAGAAGGAGACAGGTTTTTCCCCTTTTGTGTGGTTTGCTGTTGCCGCTTGCAACTACCATGAATGGCTGCCCCTCAGCCTTGCCACCCTGCCTTGGAACCAGCTGAGTGTGGACTAAAACCTCCAAAACTGTAAGAAATAAACCTCTCTTTCCTTCACTTTGGGCATCAGGCATTTTGTCTCAACAATGAGAAAAAAGTAACCAAGACAAATATGTTGATGAATCTTGTTTCTTGGTCTACTCTCCCTGTGTTTCTTTTTATTGCTGAATTGAGGCCATCTTCATTAGTGGTTACAACCAGCATGCATTGGTTCATCTTTGCCATGATATCCTCCTGCTGTTGTCCCTCTACTTTTACCCTTCATTCAGTTGCCTGTTCTGTTTGGCGATCCTCCTCTGCTGCTCTTCATGGAACCATGGTCATCTTTATCTCTCTCTAGAGTATCCTTCGGCACTCTCTGTAGGGTTAGTTTGGTGGTCATGAATTCCTTCAATTGTTCTTTATTTCTTTTTGGTGGCACCAGGGATTGAACTCACAACCTTGTGCTTGCCAGGCAGGTGCTTAGGCTGCTGAGCTAAATCCCTGGCCCTCCTTCAAATGCTCTTTATCATGAAAATATCTTATTTTTCCATCAATTTTGAAAGACACTTTTGCAGGGTACATTGATCTGAGTTGGAAGTTGTTTTCTTTCAGGATTTGAAACACTTCACTCCAAACTCTTCTTGACTTGATGGTTTGTGTTGAGAAGACTGCTATGATTCTGATTGGTTTTCTTTTATAGGTGATCTGTTTCTTTTCTCTAACAGCTTTTAATATTCTGTTCTTGTGCTGAATTTCTGGGATCTTGATTATTATATGTCTGAGTTTATTTTGGTTATAGTAGATTTATTTTGGTTATGGAAGTTGGAGTTCTGTATGCCTCACTTATTTGTATATCAGATCCTTTTCCCATGTTTGGGAAGTTTTCCGCTATTACTGCTGTAAATAGCCTTTTTATTTCATTTGTTTTGACCCCTGCTTCTTTATTGATACCTATCACTCAAATTATTTCTCTTTGCATTATCTGGCAGCCATTGAATTGTTACTTCCTGGTTCCTTGTTATTTTTAAAAGATCTTTCCTTTCATGATCGCTAGCTGCAATCCTGTCTTCAAGGTCTGAAATCGGTCTTCAGTCTCTTTCAAGTGGTTTTGCCAGTTTTCAATTGACTTTTTAATTTCTTGGGTATCTTTCTGAATCTGTTTCATGCATTGTAATTCCCTCCTATATTGTTCATTGAAGGTTTTCATCATTTTCTTATGCTCCTCTTTTTTTTTTTAAATCTACATCTTTTTAAGGTATGCTCAGCAATTCTTTCATTATGTTTTTCATTTCTTCTTTTATCTGAGACATTATTTCTGACGAAGTTGTTTCTTTACTTCAGTTGTTACCCTCTCAGAAATTTCAGGTGTGTGACTTCCATTTTCTTCCATGACTGTATCTCCCAGACTTGTTCTGTGTGGGCTGGAGGTCTGAGATTGCTTTTTGCTCCTTCGTGTTGATATTCTCCTGGGTTCCTCCCAACAAGCTGGTTGTGGGGCCCCAGACACTTCTCACAAAGGCTGCCCCTCTGAGGTATAGGGGAATGGGACAGGTACCTGGGTTCCTCTGACCCCAGGTTTACAGGGTGGTAGCAGGGTCTGGGGTGAGCTTCTCCACACCTGTTCAGCTACACTGGGGCTTGCCTGATGGCCAGGTGTGTGTGGTGGAGGGGCTGCTTCTCTCAGCCTGTGTGTCTACCCTGGTACTCCCATGATGGTGGCAGGCACACAGGGGTGTGTTTATCTGATGTTCCCAGTGGGTGTTGGCTGCCTGAAGAAAGCAAGCACCTCCAGTGGTCTGGAGGTGTCTGCTCCCCCTGGCTGCCTGCAGTAAGGAAGCTTTTTAGTGTCGGCAGCTGGCAGGTGAGGGCAGATCTGCTGGTTCTCTCTGCCTGTGCTGGCTCTCACCTAGCTTACATTTTGCTAATCTCATTACATGTTCACATGGTCGTTTAAAAATTGTCAGGAAATTTTTATACATTATGTCGTTTCACTGCCAATATCTTTAAGACATAGAATCTTTATAAATATTATAAGTACTACTTTTGTATCACATCTAACAAAATTATCAATTCCTTAATAAAATCAAATAATTATTATTCAGAGTTCTCCAGTTGTCTGAAAAATATCTTTTTACAATTGATGTCTTTAAATCAGGATCAAGGAACTGGAGATCATCATGGTAAGTGAAATAACTGAGATTCAGGAAGACAAGTATTATGTTTTCTCCCATATGTGGAATCTAAGATAAAAAAGACACCATGAAAGAGGAAGGGAGACTATAAGAGAAGAGGATCAGTGGTAGGGTAAGAGAGGGAAATAGGAGTAGATAGGATCAAATTATGTTATATGCATGTATGACTATGTTACAATCTAAACCAACACTCAGTGTAATTAACATGCTGTAGTTACAAAAAAATAAGAGAACTATCCAGTCAAGGTGGGGCTCATATTGTATATTTGGTTTTTTATCACTTTAGTTTCTTTTTTTCTATTATACCATCCTTCACTTGTTTTTTAATGCTGTGACTTTGTGAGAAAATCAGCAATTTGACTGATTGCTTCCTTAAAGTTTTGTTTGCTTGTTTATCACTTGTATGACATAAACTGGTAATTAGATCTAGAATTTTGATTAAATTGTCATTTTATTTTGTTATTTAGCAAGAACCTTTGATAGTTGGTGCTGTGTACTTATTGCATCATATCAAGTAGCATAAAATGTCTGATTATCTTTAGAGATGCTTAGATTGATTGTTTGTCTCCAGGTGGCATCAACCTGATTCCTTGATTATAAATTCCTCATCAGCCTTTCCTTAATAGCTGTAGCATCCACTGAGATACATTTTTCATTAGGGGTTATAAAATTACTGTTTTTATAATATTGTCACTCGTTTGTATTTATTAGGTAGAAGTTTTTTAGAAAATGTAGTTTTCTTGGCAATCTGATTCCCCTGAAATAGTTTCTATAGGATAGACTGGGCAAGTGCTTCACTACCTCCTTCCCTTACCTTAACAGCTTTAGTGAGTAAAATTTACATATCATAAAATTCACCCATCATAACTGTAGTTAAATGATTTTAAGAAAATTACACAGCCATGAGGCCATCAGGAATAACAATTTAGAATACTTTCATCCTAAAAAGTTCCCTGATGCCTATTTAGAGTTAATCCATATGTCCACCCCCAGCTATAACTGATATATATTTTATCTCTGTAGATTTTTGATTCTTGGAAATTTTATATAAAGGCTACATAAACAGTTTTATTTCTGTATTCTTTCATTTAGAATAATGATTTTGAGACTCATATATATTGTTGCATATCTAAGTAATTCATTTCTTTTTATTGCTAAGCAGTATTCTATTGTATGGAACTTTTCATCCCCTGGTGATCATTTATTAGGTATTTGGACTGTGAGCAGTTTTTGGCTCTTATGAATAATGTTGATATGAATATATGGCCATGTGCTGGATTTTATGGTAATATATATGTTTATATATATATATATTTAAATTTTTTAAAATTTTATTTTAAAGAGGATAAAACAGAATAAAACCAATCAAAACAAACCAGTGTAAGTGATTCAGGACTTCAAAACATTACAAAATCAACAATAGTTACCATAATGCCTTTTGATGTCTTCAAAATAATTGCAGATAACTTCAGACATAGTAAAAATCAAACAGAACAGAATAGAATAGAAACTATAAAAACAAGACAATGAATGCAATTAAGGACTTCAAAGCAAGTCAATAGTAAATGCAAAATTACTACCATAATATACCTTGCTATCTTTGAAATAGCTGCTCCTGTCATCAGATTTAACATAATCAAACAAAACAAAAGAGAGTAAAACCCAACCCCAAAAAACAGTGGAAATGGTATAGGACTTCAAAGCAAGACTCATAGAAAATCAACAATGGCTACAACCTTCAGAAGGAGATCCACCCCCCAGATGCCAACTGTGCACCACTCAGAACAGATGATCAGACCACTGGCCCTAGACCTGCAATGTCAGTGAAACACCAAAGCACCACAGGCATCCAATTGCATTTCACCTCAATAGCTATCATCACAGCCTGTGTTTCTCCAGATAAGCTGGTTGCTTATGGCTGGGTGGGGGGAGGATTGGTACTTCTTATTTCCCAGCATGTACACTGTCAGTGGCTGGGGTCTGGCTGTTCCCAGTCCAGCGGTGGCCCGTGCCTGGCACTGGTTCCCAGCCAGGGCTTGCTTGCTGGCATGGCCTTATTCTCTCTCACCCCAGTCCATGAATGGTGCTGACTCACCTTATGTTTATATTTATAAGAAAGTGTCGACATGTTTTTAAAAGTTACTGTACATTTTTTAAAAAGTTACTGCAACATTTTACATTTCTGTCTGCAATGTATGAAGGTCTCTGTTTCTTCACATCATCCCAAGACTTGATATTGTTAGTCTCTTGGAATACAACAATTTGGAGTGGAGGTGTAGAAGTATCTTGTTGTATTTTAATTTGCATTTCAAAGATAACTAATGATCTTGAACATTTTTCTATGCACTTCTTAGCCATTCATGTCTCTTTTCTTGTAAAATGCTTATATAAATCTTTTTGAATTGGGTTGTCTTCTTTGTATTTTTTCTTTTTAATATCCTAAATATCAATCCTCATTTGTAACTATTTTCCCTCAGTCTTTGATCTTTTAATTCTTTTTATGGTGTCTTTTGAAGAATAAAGTTAAGAAATGTAATTTAAATTTTTTTTCTTTTATGGTTTATACTTTTGATATCATATCTATGAAATATTTGTCTTAGCCAATGATGGCAAACTTACAGGATGGGTGCCACAGCTAACTGTGTATCTTTGAAAGCTCTGAAAAGCTTGCTGTCATTGGTCTAATCAATGAAATATTTTTCTTATCATCTAGAAATTTTATTCTTTTATCTTGTATAGTTTTAGGACTTCGATACGTTTTTTAAGTTAATTTTTGTATATGATGTGAGGTAAGAGTCTGGTTCTTTTCTGTGTTTATAGTTGAATATTCGTTTGTCGTAGTATCATTTGTTGAAAAGACTGTCATTTTTCTCACTGAGTTATCTTTATGTCTGCTGAAAAACAATTCATTATGAAGTGTGAGGGTTTTTTCTGGACTCTAGTCTGTTCCATTCACCTATCTATGTCTATCCTAGTCAACAGTACTATCTTGCTGACTATAGCATAATAGTTATTATTGAAGTAATTCAAAGCTTGTATTTGTCCTTCAACTTGTGCATGTGTATGCCATTCAGCTTTATTCTCTTTCTAGGTCTTTGCATATTAGATATGTTAGAGTCAGGATGGGAATTTCAAAGGTGTCTGGAAATTAGATAGGAAGTGTTCAATAGGGATTGCATTGATAGAATTAGCATTAAATCTACACATAAATTTTACTTACTTTTTCAGATTATCATATCCTTAATCTATTAACTTGATGCATGTATGTTTTAGATCATCTTTAATTTTTCCCAGTAATGTTTTTTAATTTTCAGGTTTTGCAATTCTTCTGTTAAATTTGTGTCCAAATATTTTATTCAAGTTAATGCTATTATGAATAGAATTATCTTGTTAAACTTGTTTTTAAATCTTAATTGCTATTGTCTAGAAATAAAATCATTGTTATAAATCTGGAGCCCTGTGCCTGCCAAACTTGTTTTTTAGTTCAGGTAGGTGTATGCCACTGCTGTTCATATTATTTTTATAGTTTAACCTTAATATGCAGAATAATGTGACCTGAGAATGACAGTTTTATTTATTTATTTATTTTTATTTTAAAGAGAATAAAACAAAACAGAACAGAACAGAGTTAAACAAAACAAAGCATTTCAGAAGAGAACATTGCAAGCAATACAGGTCTTCAAAATGTAACAACAGGAGATTAACAATGGCTACCCTAGTGTCTTGTTTTCTTGGAAATGGTTGTTCATACATTCACACACAATAAACTCAAACAAAACAAAATAATATAAAACTAGATAAAACAGAAGAATGAAAGCATTACAGGCCTTCAAATCAGACAATAAGAAATTAACAATGGCTACCTTAATGTCCTTTGTTTTCTTCAAAAAA
>RJWT010034649.1:0-13630 GCA_004365215.1 Cuniculus paca
CCAAGAAGTGATGCTCAAGATAAGGGCCAGAGTTCCCCCAGAGAGAATTGTGACAAACTTCTCCAGGAGAATCAACAGCACACCATCTTCCCCTCTAGGTCTCCTTTTATGCTGTTGGCAACAATCCTTAGGTGAGACTTCCACACCCAGAACAACGCTGATTCAGTTCTGCTGAGTGTTACAAATTGACCATTAGTTAATCCACCACACATATCTTCAGTGCCTGTGGTTTGAATAAAATAAAATTTTGTTTAAAATGCAAGATGGAAGTAATACATTGCCTAAACCTATTTACCTGCAAATACTTAACAGCCTAAAGTATCTGGCCATGTGGTTCTCTGTTTCTTACCTATTAACGTTAAACCTCTCTTGCCCATATCTTTTCCAATAAAAAATATTGTTTTGGCTTAAATATTCACAAGAAAAAAATTTATTATGACCTCAAAAACAGAATAGTTATAAATCATATGGAATCAAAGATGAAACTGTAACAATTTGTAAGATTTTGTGGAAATTTAGTCTAAAAGGAAAGACTATATATTAAATGCAAAGATAATGAACACTTCTTCCGATGACTGAGTTTGTTTGAGAGAGCAAACTGACACTGTTGAATATTCTGAATTTTTGATTGACTTTTATATATGAGTTCAATATGTTCACTCTAAAGAAAACAATTTGAAGTGCTATTTACAAGTGTATGAAAGTAATCTAAAAGGCTATTTATAAGTGTCTGTATTTGAAAGAAAACCCGTCATTGTCAGCAATAGAACAAGATTTCAGACGACACAAAAAGTGTTTAGACTGACTAGGGGGGAAGTAATTGGAGATGAGAATGGTTACAAAAACTAGGAGTACTTGCTAAAGCATGCTGGAATGTTTGTCCCTTGAGATTTTTTTCCAATATGTCTTCAAAGATCTGTATTCCAAATTTTTGACCTAATGGAGTGAGTTCCTGGATGAGGGAACCTCTTCTCATTCATCCCCAAATATTAAAAATAGAGAAGTAAAGGCAAGAGATACTAGGGTAGCCATTGTTAATCTCCTGTTGTTATGTTTTGAAGACCTGTATTGCTTGCAGTATTCTGTTCTGAAATGCTATGTTGTGTTTGACTCTATTCTGTTTTGTTTTGCTTTGTTCTATTCTCTTTAAAATAAAAAAATTTAAAAAATTAAAAAAGGAAAAAAGAAAAGTATCTGACACTGTATAGTTAATACATATGCATATGGTGAATAGATGAAAGTGGATAAAATTGCAGTGTGTCAAAGAAAATATTGCATACAATTACAGGGCAAACATATTAATTAGAAAACTACATTGGAAGGCAACAAATCAAAATAATTGTTTTTCAAAATATCTACATAACCAAGTCCATGTAAATTATCAGAAGTATGTGAGAGTGCAATAATTAACATACAAGAAGCATTTTATATTATTTTTACAAATAAGAACGTAGTTCATTTGAAAAAAATACACTGACAGAAAGATTTTATTACAGATGAATAATTGTGATTTGTTTTCCTATGCCACACTGCATGTAACAGTTGGAAGTGCAAATTAAATGTAGACCTTCAGACTGAAGCACTGTATCATATGTTGATTAACTCTAGTTGGAATGTACGTGCAAATACTTAACTCAGTGAAGCAGCTATTTGGACAAATCAAGTCAAAAGATTCTAATGTAATCTTTCATTCTATTAGAAATTAATTTCGTATTTATTAATTTTTAGTTTAATGATCCAAGTGAAAGCTCAGGAAGTCATTGAAAAGGATCATCAGAATAAAAGTCTTCCATACATGGAATGCAGTAATCCAACTTTGGGTCATAAAGTGTAAATTCTATAAAATACAGTGGGAAATGCAGAGTATTTCTCAAATCAAATGTGTAATAAGGCATTAAGATGAAACTGAGTAGCCCCTGAGAAACTATGCACCTATTCAGTTTTCTGTTTTCAGGGACACATAAACACTTTTTTTCCTCATTGAAAAAATCCATTATTTTCTTTTAAGTAAAATTCTGGTTTAGAAACTCCATGTAAAGAGCAGTTTAATATTGTCATAGCTATAAAATAATATTGACATATCTATTGAAATAAGTATAAAATCAAGTGAACTTGGTGAAAGTACAATGCTCTGGATTTTTTAATGGTTTATTTTTTTAAGTGTGCCCACTAAAGTATAATAATCAAATAATACAGAGAAACATTATTCTTTAAGAATGAAGACAAGGTTTTTTCTTCTGCTCATACTTGGCAAAGCAGTGTACATTCATAACACTTTCTGTGAAAGTCTATCGGTCATAGAACAAATGATGTAGAATAACTATCTTGTAGGCAGAAAAAGATGTTATTGATCTTGAATTAAATTTAGGTAGAAAATGCTTATAAATCCCCATCCCTTTGTGAATACAGTGAAGAAATTTGTACTATTATTGCCTGGATATTTCAGTTAAATGAAAAATTCCAGGATCACAGATTACCATATTTAGGGATAATGTAAATTCTTGTGATCAAATGTTACTATGCCTTAAAAAATAATATACTCATTTTGTACGTACAATATTTCTTTCTGTATGAATTTAGTATGCAGTATAACTAAAGGTGATTTTAAAAGTAATGCTTAATTGAAACATAATTTTTGGATTGGATCTTTCAATTTTGAGGGCCTGATTTTTTTTTAATTCTTTGTATGTTTTAGATAGAAGTTCTTTGTCTGAGGGACAGTTGGCCAAGATATTTTCCCAATTCATGAGTTTTCTTTTTACTATGTTGGAGATTTCTTTTGACATGCAAAACGTTTTTAATAAGATGAGATCCCAGTTGTTGATTCTGGCAAGTATTTCCCGTTCAGTTTGATTTTTGTTCATGAACTCTCTGCTTACCCCTATGCCATCAAGATTTCTACCTACCTTGTCTTCCAGAAGATTTAGTGTTTCTGTTTTAATATTTAGACCTTTGATCCATTTTGACTTTAGTTTAGTGCATGGTAATAGACATGGGTCTAGTTTTAGTTTTTGACATATGAAGAGCCAGTTTTTCCAGTACAAATTATTAAAGTGGCTATCTTTCTTCCAGTGAACATGTTTGGCCCCTTTGTTGAAGATGAGATGGCTGAGTGTGTTTCTAGTTGTGGCTGTATCTTCTAATCTGTTCCATTGATCTTCAGGTCTGTTTTTATTTTAGTACCATGCTGATTTTATGACAGTATCTTTGTAGCATAATTTCAAGTCAGGGATTGTGATGCCTCCTGCCTTGCCTTTGTTGCATAGAATTGCCTTCGCTATTCTAGGGTTTTTCTGGTTCCAGATGAATTTTAGGAAAGATTTCACTAGATCTGTGAGGTATGCAAATTTTGATTGGAATTGTATAGAAATTTTTGGAGAATGGTCATTTTCACAATGTCTGTTAAACTCCTATCATCTTGTTTTGTAAACCTATACTGTTATTATTTTGGGTTTGTTGTTTGTTTGTTTTGCTTTTTGTTTTTCTTTTCTGTTTTTTTCTCTTAAAAAAATGAAAAATAAGCATAATTAATATCTATGAAGTACATGTGTACTTTTCCACAAATACAAACTTCATTAGAACAGAAATATAATAGATATTGGTAAAAAACAAATACTACATAAAATGGTAAGAAAGATGAATTTTTGTGTTAGAATCATAGTTATATGTTTTCCTTCTGAACATTGTTTAGATCACTTAAAATTTTTAATTGATATTTATGTTTGTTATTTCTAGAAACAATATTATTTGAATTTTTTGAAATCTTATTATAACACAAACATAGGAGAAGACTCATATATTTCCTGGAACAATAAAAAAATGAGAAATGTTGAAAATCTGTTCCCAAGGCGCTATAGAGTAATCATTGTTTCAAAATAGCATTTTACTGGAATTAACCTAAAAAATATGTTTTCAAAGATCATTGATATTTTTTCCACACAAAACATAGGCTTAACAAAAACTGTGAAAAGAAGTGAATGGTTGAGTCCTCTTGCAAACACCAAAAACTTTAAGAAAAGATAATCACAACATTCTATAATAAATTACTTTCCTTGATAATTCAAATATAATTAAATTTCTCCTTAAAAGTGTTTTATTACTAGTAATATTAGTATCATAAATCATTTCATAAAGTTGGTCTCTGACACAAAACAAAGAGAAATTTTTTCAAAAGTGAGATAAAATACTTTGTTAAGTACAGATAGCAACAGAATATTTGGAAAATACAAATAACTGAAAATTAGTAGGAGTTTAAATGTCATTTGAGTTGGAATTAATAGGCAAGGGCAAGATGCAAGGAAATAAAGCTACTATGTTCTGTGATACCTTTTTTTTCATTTCATTGATACTAAAAAGCATTTGAAATAAAATAGAAATGATTCTGACACATCATATAACTGGTATCTGCTGATTATGAAATTCTCCTGACAAAGGCTTTTATAAAATGAAACACTTAACAATTTATTTCAGCACTCTGCTTTTCTGTGTTGACACAGTAATATTTCATTAAGCAGACTATTATAATCTTCTGCTGCCCTTTCCCTGACCCTCCAGTTTATCTTAATTTATTTTAGATTTTGAAATGAAAGGAATGCAAATAAAATGATGTTGAAACATGGGGTTGAGTGTACTGCAATCCTGTTTGCTTTCAATCCCACTTCTTTAAATCTTTCCTTGGCCAGAACAGGCTAAGGATTTGTCAATCCTTTGAACTCCTAAGGCAGCTGCTGTCTTTGTGTATTATTCAGTGAGTAATTTGATATTTGTATAATGGTATTTCAGTGCTAAACTCACATTAATTCATACAGTTGTTTCACCTGACTTCACCTGGACCTTTATAATAGCTCAAGGTGTTTACAGAAGGCAGGCATTTTTATCCACAGTATAGGATGGGGAAAAGTAGAGGTCCACTTACTTGCTCAAGGTTATTTTCCTTTTTAAGTTACTAAAGTAGTAAAATCCAGTCACTTTCCACAGTGTTACAGAACATTGTATTATTATTATTATCAGGTTGAATTGGGAATCTCCATTTAAAATTTTTGTATCTACTATCATTTTAATTGGTCACATTAATTTTTCTTGTTTTGATGAATTACCACAGAGATCTTAAACTAGGTTTTAGGGCTGTTACTCATGTTTTATAGATATAGAAGTTGAAGTTTAGAGAGTTCATGATCACACCAAAGATTATAGTGCCAAAGTTACAAAGTGATCACTAAAATTTAGCATTTCTGACTTTTTTCCCCAGTGGTTTACTAGCCTGCATACTCATATGGAGCAATTCTTCAGGCCATCCTGAATATGAAAATGCAAATGATTTTTCAAATCTAACCATAAGGATTACTTATCATAAAATCAATTCAGTTGTCAATATATGTGCATCCTTTGCAAAAATTAAACAAATAGCCTTTCAATGGAAAATTTTATTTGATAGGCTCATTCATTCTGGTCTGTATATCAAGATAGATAGATAGATAGATAGATAGATAGATAGATAATCTAAATTTAAAAAAATTCTTGGAAGGGCATGTAGTCCGTTGTAGACATAGACATAAACAAACTGTGTAGAGAAAATTTATGCTTTATACTAGTTCTGAAAAAACCCAGTCTGATACTCAGTTTAATACATGCTTTCTGTTAACCAAAAATTAAAGTGTGCAGTTTTCTGTATCTGTAGTTAGCCTCTCAACTAGGTTTAATAAATTAGTTCTAGAGAAAAACAATATCTACACAACCACAGAGGAAAGTGAAGCCTACAACCCAGTTTATATTCTAATTTATATATAGAAAACTAACCCCCATGAACATGAGAAATGCATCTACTTGAAAGAAAAACATGAAGATGAACTAAAAGTAAATTTATACGATATTGGGAAATCAATGGAAGTTTTTAAATTCTCTAATCAAAGCTAATTATATAATCCAGAGAATGTGATATCTTCAAAACAAGAAAGTTATAACAATATAACCACAAATGAAGTTTAAAGAGATTATTTTATATCTGTTGCATATTGTACATAAATTATAAAAAAAGATTAAAAGTACAGGAGAAATGAATCCAGCCATAGTACAATAATGTGAAAAATAAGAAAATCAAAAAGAAAAATGCTTTATGAATCAACACATCCATCAAGAGCCTCAGATTTGGCAGAAAAAAAATTAATGCTAAATAAGTAAATTGCTAAAAAATACTCAAAACCTTCCCCCAAAAAGCATGGTTTAGAGAAGACTTTGGTTTGAAAGTATTCTCCAAGAATAAAAAAGCCTCATACTTACATTCTTAAGACATTTCAGAATTACCAAGGTAGTGAATTGGATTTCATTTAAAAACACAGAAAGAATATTGCTCATTAAGAACATCACTACAAATATGAACAAGTATTCCAGAGTACTTTGAAGTCAAGAAAACCGTGCTCCCAAAATAAAAATAGCTTCTACAAATCAAAAATAATTAATGGTTCCTGGGGAGATGATGGTCAAATAACTTGAAAAGATAGTGATTTTTAAATGAATATAAATGAATGGAAAATGAACAGAGAAAATGATTGCTCTCTTTTCTGAGAGTCTCCCTAACATTCACTACCTACTTCATTCCCTTTGTGTTGTAGCTCTGACTTCACAGGACATAAAAGGTGTGGATTATGTTGTACAAGAACGACTTTCCTGAGTTTGAAATGCTGCAAGAATTGCTAAAATGTGACAGAGATACAAAATGGGCACATGCGCTTGAAGAAGTTTCTGACTGACACTTGATTCAGGGCATCCTCACACCTTTAATTTATAAGAAGTACAACGACCACAGGTGCAAAATAGTAAACTACAATGAAACAAGGCATGTCTGTGCTTTTGAAGTAATTACTGATAGGCAGCATAATTTCATTGTGAAAATCACACAGAAAAGTACAAAAGAACATATTTATAGTTAACTCTTATTTGAGTCCACATACAAAACTCTAAATGATATGCTACTTAATCAAATACAGAAATATACCTTGGGTAAATATATCTTGAATAGAATTTAACCCACCAATACAAAATTGAATCATTTATATCTAATAATAATATGCTGTATTATTTTAAAAGATTAAAAGACAAAACCAAATTATCCACTTCATCAATGATGCAAAGGATACTGTGCAACTTTCTATCAATTCTCAATCTAATAAGAGAAGTTTCAGCAATCTAGGAAAGACAAATTCTTAATTGGATCAAAATTATCTGTTAAAAAATAACAGTACTTTTCATCCTTAACAGGGAAACTCTGGACAGTTCCATTACAGAATTCTAATAGCTGCTTTAGTAGAGAGTTATTGAACAGCACTCTATCTAATACATAGTTTTAAAAGAATAGTCCAGTAAATTATATGTCAGTAACTTCTTCTCATTCAAACTAAGCATATTTTTGCATTTTGATGACTAAATGTCTGATATTATTTTAAATTTTGCATATATTTGTGCCATATGCATGGTACTACAATCTGAAAATGACTGATTTGTTACTCATGATAAAACAATCCTACAATGCTTACTTCGATTGTGAATAATTTGTCTCCTCTGTTATTGGCTGTCCATTTTGGTGTACTGGAATTCCATTCAAATAAACTCTTTCTGTTTCTTTCTACTACAATTTAGCAATCAACTTCTATCAGTACTAACCTCTGAACACACCAAGGCTATTCTACACAGTTTATTATCAGAATCACAAAACGAAATGATATATTCTCCTACTTGAAGACTTACTTTTCTTATAATTTTCCCCTTTCAATTAGATTCATTGATTCTTATTTACTGATTTGTGGCTATAAGTCAGGCTACAGAATAGTTGGTGTTTGGATAAAGATTAATTAGTACTAAAGTAAAGCAATTTAATAATGGTGAACAAATGAAACAGTGAAATAAATGACATGTAAGAGATAGGAATATAAGGCAGCAGAAGCACATATAATTTTAAATGCAATTTTTCTATTTTTTCAACACTTGGTACACTATTGAGTATAGTTATTTTAACTCTGAAACTACCAATTTATTTTGTACACATAAATATACCACGGAATATTTAAGAAGTCTTTTGAAATTAACCTAGAAATTTCAGAAGTTGTAATCTGCTACTGCCTGTTTTCAAAGTCTCATCAAATGATACTGTGTTAGCTACTTTTTTCTCATAGCTGACCCAAAATACTTGATGCCCAGAAGTAAGGAAGGAAAGTTTTATTTTGCTCACAGTTTGTGGAGGTTTCAATTCATAATCAACTGGCTCCAAGGCATGGTGGCATGGCACAGGGACAACACTTCATAGTGATGGAAAACAGCAAAAGTAACAAGAGACAAAAGAGAGAGCAAGCCTCTTTTCCTGCCTTATATTTTATGCAGGCTACTCACCCCAGGGCGGGTGTAGCACTCACACTATTTCCATGCCCTCTTCTTGCATAAGCTCAGGATGTTTACAAAGTGAAGTCCTTAACCCTCTTTGGAGTCACTTAAACTTCTCAAGTTGACACAGTGTATCAACTATAGTACATATTAAAGCTAAATTGATTGTGCTTATTTATATATAATCTGAATAATATTATGTATTTGTTATTGTTTTTACCTTTAAAATACACGTTTCAACTTCTCTACTTCACCTTCCACTCCAAAGCTAACTCAACCCTCCTATAGCCAGAAATCTTGCTCAACGTTTTCCTTTTCCTACTTCTCAGCCATGTTTTAAACATATAATCAAGTAGCCTTAAAGGTCTCTTCAAAATAAATTCTTACTTAAAATATACCCTCACTTAAAATATCCAATGGCTACCTGGCATACTGATGATAATGCTGAAGTTTTGCACTGCACAACAAAGGCGCTATTTGGCTAAACCTAACCTTAGGGAATGTGCAATAGACATTGCTTCTACCTGGACTTTTCTTCCTGAACAGTTTCTCATGATTATTTTTTTCTTATCACTCAGTATGTGTCATACTATTGCTTTCTTGAAGATTTGTCTTGTTCTCACTTTCATTTAATCCTTTGACTTTCTTTATCCTTATTTTAGCATTTCCATAACATTTTTCAGACTCTGAAATAATCTTGGTTTTGTATAATTAAGTTTTATGTCATTTATCATTACTAGTATTTGACGGTAGTGATTGTGTTGTTCAGCTTGATGGTTACCTACAACTTACTCTTTCCATACTGAGTGCTATGCATTTTAAACCTCACTAAGTTGGAAAAGAAGCTCTCTTCATTCTAACATACACATAAAAAAACAGAACCACAGATCTCATTTCACTGTCTATTTCCACAAATTACTAGTTCTTAGAAAAAAGTATCTGGTACAGAGGAGATTTTGTATTCAGAAGAAGTATTGAAATCATTATCTTCAGGATATAGGTTTTAGTATTGTATTGGTGAGTGCTACTTAGGCAAAGAATCAAATGAAATCAAGAACAATTATTTATTATATGCAATTTTTCTTAACATGAACTTCCTATAAATGTGAAATGAATAAGTAAAGTTGTATTGGTAGTTCATATTTATATATTACCTCTTTGTCCTCAAATTCATTCAAATTTAAATTCATATAGGTGTGATAATAGTTTTATTCAGGTGCTTCACAATTCTAGTTCAAATAAATATACAATATTCTAGTAAAAAGTTCAGTCAGTAGTTTTTCTAATATTGATGGATTGTTAAGCAATAATCTTTAATATAATCAATGACAGGGTACATTTTCCTTCTTACACATTTGCCTGTTACTTCCTAGTATTAAACTCTAAAATTATATTAACCAAATAGAGATTATAGAAAGTAATGGAACTTATCTATTATAGCAAGTATAGAAAACATTCTGCAGAGATCATTATATCCCTAATTCAGTATTCAAAATGTGATAAGTACTAAATGAATTTTTAATTAATATGCTAGTTAATTGAATCTATACAGTTTTCCACAGATACATTTTAATCACTATTTTACCTTAAGATCAATTTGTATTTTGATCTTTAATACAAAATGTTACCTGATTTATTGACTGCTCAATACTCTGGACTGATAATAGTTTGCTTGATTTTGTAAACCCTAAAAGAGTATACTCCTATCTAATATTTCAAATTTTTCTAAATGTTTTATTTCACTGCTAAAGTTCTACCACTGAAACATATAAATATAGACATGCTTTTCTTTGTAAAGAAATTTATAGCTAAATACAAGAACCCAAGAAAAGTTAAAAATGTTATGTTTAATGGTATTTGGCTTAATGCTACTACACTCGTATTGATTACATACTGAAAATCTACATGTAGTACAAAGACAGAATTTCATTTATTATTTTTATACAGGTGGACAATGAAAAAGCCATATGCACATGAAACTGCATAGGTAATTGTACCACCAATTCTGGATAATTATTTGTCAGAAAAAATTTAAGACAATGTGGTGATTAAAATTCTTCTGATACAATTTTAAAGATAATTTTACTGTGACATATACCATTTTTACTAAATAATATCTAAACTGTTTAAATCTTTTTGTATTAAAAATTTTTAAATTATCAACTCATGGATTTTTTAAGTTTGAGTTTTGTTTGATTCTGATAATATGAGAATATTTTCCTTTGGATTTTCACGTATAGAGCAGTAATTCAAAAGTAAAAATCTTGGGAATAGTGGGAAAAAGTCATCCAATTTCATTTTTCCATACAAATGTATAATTGAAGAGGGGCTGAAGGGAGAGGAAGGAAATAGAGAAAAAAGGAGTCAAGATACACAATATGTGGATACAAATTTCCTATGATGAATGTGATCATTATGTATATTTAAATTGTATCAATAAACTTACTTAAAAAATAAATACATGGAAATGAAAATACAACTTAAAAAATGTCAGAAACATTTACTAAATATATATTTTCCAAATTGATATTAAGAATTACCAAAGAAGATAATAGAACTATTTCATGGCTGAAAAATTTCTAGTATAAATTAACTATTTTCTATTTTTCCTCTTGTGCCACACTACGCCAAAATTAATTTTATAATAAGACTCAATAACTAGTAAAATGATTGCTTTGTTACAATCAACATTTCCATGAAATCTTGGAAATTTGCTTAGAATTGCCTTATAAAGAGAGATCAAATAAGAAGTTTCATTTTTATACATCTGTTTTTACTTATATCTTCTGTCTAATTCAAAATATTTCCTCTATGAATGTTTTTCTTGAAGAAATGTGAACGTGGATTTTAAAACATAGTTTATTTCGAAACAAAATACAGTTAAGAATATTGTAAGTAATTACAACACAGGTCAAGAAATAAATATTTAGAGTCACATTAAACGTTTCTCCAGGTTCATCATCCCTCTCAGTTCTCTAATTCTCTCAAAAGTCACCACTATGCTAAATCTTACAATCATTTACTTGTTTGAATATTGCTTACAATTGGTGCAGATACACTTTCATGTTTATGTAGTTCGTTCATTGAAATCAGTATCTTCTGATTCTTTTTACTCTTTATATTCCCTTTTCTTATTTGTTCTTTAGTTAGACTGTTTCTTTTGAAAACAGAGGAAATTTAAATAGACTTTTTCATAGTGTGAATCTTGCTGAATTGTAACCATGTAATAGAGTAAGACATATTCCTCTGACCTTTGTTCTTCCACAAAATTGACAGTAGAATTTAGAAGTTTTTTCAGAGTAGTGTTCTGTCCCTTTGAAAACACAATAGCTTTTCTTTTTCAGGAGACTTACAATGTCTTATTGTTTTGTTATATTGAACTGATTGTTGAAGCACGATGAATTTCTTAAATTTGGGCGAATATAGCATGATGTATTTTTTCAATTTTGTAGTAGAAAGTGATAGAAAAACCACTTCCTTCCATTTAATATTTTGCTACTTACAGTGAAAAATTAAACACACATGATTCTTTATATTTGTAAGTTTCCGAGGCATTAAATTTGCTCTTATTCTGCATAGGTAAAATGCTTTTTAATATCACCATTAAGTAATGGATATAAATGAGTTCAAATCCATTACAATTATTATTTTTTGAAGACCAATGTTTCTTATCTCTCCGGCAGTTAAATTACCTGAAATTTGTTTCTTAGAGGTATTTTCACATGATTCTGATAGTCTTTGATAATACCCTCAATATCTGATGTGCCAAGCTCATCTTATAAAAGTCCTGGACCAGGCCAAAATTAACCATTTCTTTAGAGAATCCTAGTTATCCTTTACTGGATGATAGCATAAGGGAGCACTTTTTTTTTCTGACTTTCCAGAGCATTTTTCTCAGCTGAGAGTGTGTGAATTCTGGTATTTTTTTTATTTTATTTTAAAGAGAAAAAAATAATAACCAAACAGAGAATCAAAACAGGTTAGGAGGACAGTTACAGTAATTAATATACTGCATATTGTTGTCTTTGTAGTAGTTATTTAGAGTTCAAGATATATACATGATATCTTGTGTAATCAATATTGGCACGTACCTTTCTTTCCAACAAACTAAGAGAAACTAGATGTATAACTATCTTAATTATCTTGTGTTCAAATGATTTTTTTTGTTTTTCTCTTTTTTCTTTTCCCCTTTCCTCTATGACAGTTTGTCTTTCCTTTTGAACAGTTTCTTCTTAATTCACAATATCTATTTTGCATTTTGAATCTTACTTACTCATTCAGTTTCTCATACTAGTGAGACAGTAAGATGTTTACACATGTGTGTCTGATTTATTTCATTTATGAGTATGGTCTCAAGTTGCATTCATTTACCTACAAAGGTCTCCAGTTTATCCTTCTTTATTACTGAGTAGTACTCCATTATATTAAAAAACCACATCTTTTTTTCCACTCCTTTGTTGATGGGCATTTGAGTTGTTTCCAAGATTTGGCTATTACAAATTGTACTGTTATAAACATGGGTACACATATATCTCTATGATACGATATTTTTAATTCTTCTAGGAAGATATCCAAAAGAGGAACAGCTGAGTCAAATGAGAGCTCTGATCTTAATTTTTTACTTAGTTCCACAGTAGTTGCACCAGTAAGGAGCTCTTTGCCATTAGGCTGATCAATTCTTCTAAATCTATTCTATAGACAATGATTTATCTTTATATCTAGCCTCCCTCTGTTCTGTGTCTCTTCTTCTGTGATGCTGAAGTTATTTATTGTCTATGACTAGACATAAATGCAAAACTCATAATTATGAAATTATGATAATATAGGGAGAGGTTGGAATTTAGCTCAGTGGTTCAAGCATTTGCTTCATAAGAGCAAGGTCCTGAGTTTGATCCCCAGTACCAAAATAATAATATTAATAATAATAATAATAATAGAGGGAAAATTATAGATAGCCTTATGCTTGATGATTTTTCAATAAGTAAAGTAAAAGCACCATTCATAAAAGAAGGAATTAACAAATTGAATTTCATTAAAATTAGAAACTTTTCTGAAAAAGACAGTGTCAATAGAATAAGAATTCAAGTCACAGGCTGAAATAAATATTTTAATGAATGTATCTGATAGAGTTATTATTGAAAATAGAAAAAGACTTATTAAAACTCAACAATAAGAAAATAAATAATTTGATTTAAAATGCAGGCTAAAGCCAAGCATTGTGGGACATGCTTGTGAACTCCACTTCAGAGGTTGAGGTAGA
>RJWT010034650.1:0-13636 GCA_004365215.1 Cuniculus paca
GAGTTCAAGACCAACCCGGGCTATAAAGTGAGCTCAAGGCCAGCCTGAACTGCATAGCGAGACCCTGTCTCAAAAAGACAAAAAACAAAACAAAACAACAACAACAACAAAAACAACCAATGACATTCTTTACATTTTTCCTAAAATTCATACGGAAATTCAAAAATCTCAGAAAAGAAAAATTTTCTAAGCAAAAAGAGCAAAGCATATCTTACAACATCAAATTATACTACAAACCCATAGTAACAAGAATGTTGTGGTATGGTTGCAAAAAATAGAGGCCAATGTAGGCCAATGGAACAGAATGTAGGACAGAGAAACAAGCCCACACAACTACAGGTATGTGATTTTGGATAATGGAACCAAAAACATGCATTTCAAAGAAAAGATAGACTCTTTAATGAACTGGGCAAACCAGATATCCACTTGTAGAAGATTGAAACCAGATCCCTTTCTCTCACTCTGAACAAAAATTAATTCAAAAATGAGTCAATGACCTAAATATAAGACCTGAAACTTTTGAAACTGCTAAAAGAAAATATAGGGGAAACAGTTGAAGCCATAGGTACAAGACCTCCTGAATAGGACTTAAATAGTAGAGGATAATAGCAAGGTCAATTAATAGGGCTTTATCAAATTAAAAAGTTTCTGCACAGCAAGGAGAACAAACAAGAAAGTGAAAAAACAGTCTACAGAATGGAACAAAATCATTGCCAACTACTCTTTCTATGTAGTATTAATACCTGGAAATACAAAGAACTAAAAAAGTTTAACATAAAAAAAAACCAAACAGTCCAATCAATAAATAGTTTAGTGAATTGAGCAGATATCTGTTAAAAGAAGTATAACTGTCCAAGAAGTATATGAAAAAATATTCAACCTCTTTAGCTATTAGGAAAATACAAAGCAAAATTGCACTGAGATTCCATCTCACCCCAGTAGAATGGCTATCATCAAGAGTGCAAAAAGAAAAAGTGTTGATGAGGAAGTGAGTAAAAAGGAATCCTACACTGCTGACAGGAATGTAAATTAGTGGCATCACTAGGGAATCAGTAGGGAGGATCCTCCAAAGAACTAAAAATAGAATTACCATTTGATCCCACTATACCACTCATTTGTATATACTAGAAGAAATTAAATTCAGCATACTATAGGCATATCTACTTGTCCCCATTATTGCTGCCTAATTCACAATAGCCAAGATATAGAACCAGACTAGATGCCCATCAATACATGGATAAAGAAAAATGTGTCATATAGATATCATATACAAGGAAGAGTGAAACTCAATAAAATGAATCTGGAGACCATGGCATTAACCAAAATAAGCCAGACTCAAAAAGACAAATATAACATATTTTCCCTAATACGTGGAATCTTAAAAAGATGACAAGAAAGTAGAAGGGAGGTGACTGTATTGTAAAGACAAAAGGAAGAGAGTAAGAGATGGAGAGGTGCAAGGGCAGGTAATAGGGGAGATGAGTATGAGCAAAATATATTATACACATTGAACTCCCACCCTCAATGTGAAACTAGGGAGGAGAGTGGGGGAAGGGAATAACTAGGGCATGAGAATGATCAAAGTATGTTATATACGTGTACAAATGTATCAAAGTGGAAGTCGTTAATCTCTATAGCCAACAAAAACAAGAGTAAAAATAAACAAAGGCACAGGAAATAATCAACCCAGAGAAAAGAAAACTCTAAATATAGTACCTTCATTTGAAATGAATAGTGGACTTCTGTGTGTGGTTCCAAAAAAATAATCACTAAAACTGAAAGTCAAATACTACAAACAGCAAACCAAAAACATCCTGAAGAAGCTCTTCCTAATCACTAGGGCTAATGTGAGCCAGACTGAACTGCATGAGCAAACTGAGTTTCTTTCCCCTGCAGAAAAGGAAGCAGAAACTGGAGACAGGAGGAGACACTGAAGATGGTCTCAAAGTTCAAACAAGTAGTGGACAAAATGGGCTGCCATGATTCTAATGACCATCTTCCATCAGACTTTTCTTGCCCTTTAGATGACTTATATGTATTCTTGCATTCTGTTACTGTTACCAGGATCATAGCACTTTCCACTAAGAAATCAGATCTCTTCTTCACCCACTTTTAAATGGAAGCTATTTCTGAATGGGGAATGTGTCATCAGCCTTTTACTCCTCATAGTTTCAACCACAGTTCTTTCTATGTAGGAAATACTCGATAACAAGAATTGATTCAAGTTTGTGACCATGAGCAATTCGTTTGTCTTTTCAATGTTTCCTTAGAAGTAAAAGAAGCTTGGAGTTTGATCTAGTATTCTAAATAATGGTATCTACTATACTTTATAATAAAAGTGTGAATACTACTCTCTAATCATTAAAAATATGAATATCAACCTAAAATCAATTTTTGAAATAAGTAGAAGAAAATCATGGGTTTCCTTTTATATGGAGACTATTTGGAAGCAGAGATGTACAACAGTTTATTTAGTGTGACTTTCTATTGTTTCTAAACCCTTATTTGACTAAGAATTTCATAGAAGGATGTTCTTATGGTTTTATAAATACACATTATTCAATGATTCTTGGTCTCAATAATATTTTTGGTAGAAGTAAAATCCATTTTATGTATATATTATTTTATTGAAATAAACTATAAGCTCTTACATACCATTATTAACAGCATACCTTATAAAATTTTAGGCAAACTGACAATATCAGCATCTAGCTACCTTATGCCTCCTAAGGTTTCTATACTGTTACTTCAGCAAAGAATGCAGTTACTTTACATTTTCAACAATTCATATCTTAAGATACATGTTTCTTGATGATTTCCAAAAATCGGGACCAAACTAAATCTCTTGCAGTAGGAAAATTGCAAAAAAGATTATTATGGATCATGTTATAGGCATATTGTACAATCACTAAAAATTAGTGCTGTATATACAATGTATCAATTTGAAAAAAATGTTTGTGATGTGAAAAAAGAAGTAAAATATGTAAAATTGTATGAATCCTAACAAGTTCAACACTTTCCAGAATGATTTTTTTTAAAAAAATGAGGTCATGTAGTTCTTTTCTAAAACTTTTATTTATATTAGTACATGTTTGCAGAATATAATAATTACATTCTTTAGGGTGATTTAGTGCTGTATGTAAAACATTTTAGTTCTTTTTTTAATCCCCTCCGGCGCCTCCCCATCTTTGCTTCCCTTCATCTCTTGGCCCCCTTCCCTTTTGCAAAAGACGTATCTCCATGTTTCTTATTATTTGTATTTTATTTTTCTGTTTAATTTATTTATATATTGGTCTTCTCTTACAAAAGATATCATACAATGTTTACACTTGTATATATGCTGCTGAAGTGAGCAATGTTTAAGCTTGTATACCTGATTTATTTCACTGAACATTATGGTCTCAAAGTACATCCATTTTCCTACAAATTACTCAAATTAACCCTTTGTAGCAGTGTAGTATTCTAGTGTGTAGAAATACCACATTTTCCTTATGCATTCATCTATTGATGGACATATAGGTCACTATAAAGATATACATCATATTAAAATGTCACATGCATATGCATATTTATAGATCATGTAATTTTCCAGTGAATTCTTTATGAGTCTCTTGCATTTCAGCACATCTTGCTAATGGAAGCATTTACTACTTTTGTTCTGGATAATCTTTTGATTGATGTATGTTTAGAGTAGATTCTTGAATGATAGAGAGTGTTTTTCTCTGGACCAAATGTAGGTCTGTTTACTGTCTGGTGTAATAAAGATAATGTCTTTCTCCATAACAAAGGTCAGAGGATTCTGTGCATTACATAAAATACAGGTTCCTATGTTTGGCTTTTTTTTCTGAAGTGCAACTTACTGCATAATAGGATTCATGTGACATTCTCTGTGTTGCCCTGAAAGAAATGGGGTTCAAGAAACTCTTAAAAATGTTGGTACTCTGGCTACAAATACTACTATGAGTAGTAAAGTCCCTGATCCAGGAATCTTACAATTTCTTTCAGTATGCATGACAATGTGGCAGGTTAACTTGTTAGCTTGCAAGTAAGAAAAATCAGTTCTTGACAATGCATTCCCTTACTTAAACCCAACTTCTTTCAGTAGCATCCTATATAGTTAAAATTATTAGTAATAATAATAATATTTAATATAACAATGGCCTATGTCCAATGAGTGATATACATTGTACTAAGGATGTCATGGCATATAATCTTCACAATTTTTGTAAAAGGTAGATATAGTTAGTATCATCACTTGATAGGCAAGAAACCGAGGTAGAGGTTCAGTGGTTTGAAATAACCCAAGAGTTTTACATCCTGGTCCAATTTGTTAAGCAATTTCTTTCACTTTTGATCTGAGTTTACTCATCATTTGAATTTCTACTTAAAAGGAACTTCCTTAGAAAAAGTTTCCTTTGACTCTCTCTTTTGTCTTATTCCTTTATAGAAATCTTCCCTCTTCTTTTGCAGAGTTTTCCAGAATTTATGATAATCATATGATTAATTGAGGGACCATGTGATGGCTTCTGTACCACACAGACACATGGGCAAAGCAATGAAGTCAACTTTGTCCTGTAAAGCTTTTAGTATGACAGGTGCTCAGTGCATATGTTGAATTACTGAGTGAATGGATTAAGGAGATATATATGATAAAAGACTATGAATAAATTAGAATTTTGTTCATATGATATTGATTCCATTGTTCTCTAAATACTCTGCAGTAAAGCTATTTAATCTTTTTTGTTTGTGTGTAAAAATAGTGAATTTATATTACTAAAATAAATAAGACTTAAAGACTTTTATGGGTTAAATATGAATTATCTTCCAAAGATTCAAGTATTGAAGGCTTGATTGATCTCCAAGGCAACAAGGTTCACAGGTAGGGCCGAGAAAGGTGATTGGATCATGATGGTGCTAACTTTTTCAGTTGATGTGTTCCTAGCTGAATGGGCTATTTGGAGGTAGGGCTCAGTTGGAGGAAGTAGGTTACTGTTTTAGTGTCCTTGAAGGTTGTATCTTGTTCTCAGTCCCTCCTCTATCCTTCCCGGGTGCAATGAGATGAGCTACTTTTTTCTGGCACATTCTTTCACTATGATGTCTTTGCTTTACCATAGGCCTAAAAGCAATTGAGTCAGTTCACCATGGACTGAAATCTTGAAAAATAAGACAAATAAACCTTTCATAGTTTCAGTTGTTAGTCTGAGGTATTTTGTTATAGCAACAAAAAGCTGACTACTACAAGGACTTGAGGAATTTCAGAAGCATTTTCAACAAATTAAGAAATAAAAATGAAAACCAACCAACCAACCAATCACAAAAAGCCTTAGAAATATCCTGCACCAGGATGGCTTAAAAATATAAAAACTTAACGACCGCATCATAGAGACCTACCACCTTTAGTGGTGACATAAGCATAAAAATAAACTTCTAAACATGATAGAAAATTAAAAATGGAATAACAAACATAAGAGAAAAATACTATGAAATTACCAGGAATAAGAGCCTGTGAGGTCTGCCAAAGAAAAACCAGAAAAGGCTACACAGAAGAACTGGCTTTGGAAGATTTTGCACTTAAGTTTTAGAAACAGAGACTATAAGAAAACATTTAGTGTGGGGGAAAACAGCTGGATAATGAAGGCAGAAAAGATAATGGGTCAAAAATTCTAGAAGTATTCATTAGTCATTCAGCCAAGACACTGGGGAATAAAATTTGAGTAGAACATAGTGAGGGATACATGGAAGTAAACATATTAGTATATATTGTATGTATACGGTGTGAAAATGATAGAGAATAGAGAATGCAAGATTATGGGGCCTTTCTTTGGCTCACACTGAGTGAATTAGGATAACACCTGACCTAGAATATAACACAGATTACTTTCAAATACAGTATCTAGACACTCTCTCTAAGCCTCAATTACTTTTTTAATTCTAAGAGAGAATGTTAAAATAGAAAAGAGAATATGCTAGGATAGAAAGGGTAACAACCTATTTCATAGAATTCTTGTGAAGACCAAATGAACTAATGAATGTAATATATTTAACCAACTTCTGGCACAACACAGTGCTCAATAACTATAGACATTATTAACATTAAATTATAATCTCTTTCTGACACTATCATAAAGGAAGAAAACAATCTCAGGAGAACTAGCAAGATGTTCCTAATGAAGTCTCAAATCTTCCCTACTGTGACATTTACATGCAGTTCTGGTCTACAGCTTCAACCTTGTCTATTGCTAACCAGTGCATCACCTTCTTTCCAAGCCCACCCAGGCGACTGCCACCAGCACCAGCACTGTGTTCCCAAGGTTCCTTAGACTTGTCTCTATTATGGAAATGGTCATAGCAGTCTCTGTATAAGCAAGCTTAATATTTAAAGTATAATTCAATTATATACATCTACATTTCTTGAGAAGTCATTGGAAATGATGATTCTTAAGATAATAACATTTGATAAGTTTTAGCTGCAGTATGAATCTAAACTTAGGAAACACAGTTTTACACCTAAGTATTTCAACTCCTAATGTCACTGGACAAAAAGTTAGTACATAGTAAATGATTGCTAAATGCATGCATTTATGAATAAGTTCATACTGCTTTTTCACCTCCACTCCTTTCAATCTAGTCATTTTACATTATTTTCTCCCAACAGCTTTTGATGCTACTTTTGTCTTCTCACTGTGTTAAGGCTCGCAAATGAGCTGCTGAATTTCCAATACTTAAACACTTGAGATATCCTCCATTTTTTTTCTCCCCTCAGAACCTTCTATTGCACCCTGTATTAGTTATATTTCTATCTCCATTCTTTTCTTTTTTCCAATAGCCATGAGTATATGCTTCTGCACATATCCACAAAATAGATGTAATTTCCTTGACCTCAAAGTTCTCATTAGAATTTTTCTAGGTGGTCCAATATACTGCCCTGTTAAATAACCTTCCATCATCTGAGCTATTCCTAGGACACTCAATATTTGCACAGTAAATATTTGTTGAATTAAAGATTACTGCTCCTGACTGATGGAAGTAGGCTACATGAGTACAATAATTCCTGCAAGTAAGTTGAATACCGTCCTAGGGCAGACTGGCAGCACTGTGACTGATAATCACTGACAGCACTGCGGAGCAACGTAAGCCGAGGTTTGAGGCTTTGCTTACCTTTACTCTGGTGGGTGTCAAGAAAGCAGTAAGGTCATATTATTAGGCAATGAAAAGTGGGAAGACAGAGAAATTATAGGTTGTTGTAAAACAAAGAGAAGATTAAGTTTTCAAATTTGATGTCAATTTCAAATTTATGATGAAAAGAAATAAAAATATTACATATCTGGAAAAAGGAGATACTTATGCTAGATCAACTAAGAAAGGACAAGAGTCATTAATGGCTATGCTTCATCAAAGATTGCTAATTGAGGGAAAAGGACTTTGACTCCTGGGATAATATTTCACAGCGTTTAAATACATCATAGGTTTATCTTCTAGTTTGACCTTCCACTGCAACATTTGATACAGGTCAATACTAAAAAAGCCTGGGAAGATTTTTCCTGTCTTTTAAGGAGTCAGCCTCAATGTCTCCATGTCCTGTTTGTGCCCTAGAAAGTGATCCACTGGAGACTCTAATTAAATTTGCTAACCGAAGATATGGGAGATGTGACTAATTATGCTAGACTCTAAAATCAGGACAAAGAATTTTATTTGTCCTTTGTTAGTCATTAAATTAAATGAACAGTTCCGTAATAAACCTAACAGAGTAAATCAACAAAGTGGAGTGCAGATTACATAGAAAAGTTGGACTGAAGAGGTGTCAAACCTGCAGGAGAAGAGAGCTGTGGAACACTCTCATGGGCAATTTAAGACGTTAATGTGTGTTGTGAAAGTGAGTGCACTCTGTGCTGTGACATAAGAAGAGAGGTCTAAATCTAGGCCAGAAGAGTTTCGGAGTTGTCAAAGTGACACACACAATGACCTCAAAGCTGACAAACCTGGACCTAAGAAAATAGTTGGCTAATTAATGGTCAGTGTCTTCATTGAAGTTTAACTTTTCTGCTTCTAAAAGGGGTCAATTTCCTGTGAGATATTAACATCAAGGGAACAGGTCCTGTAAATACCAGGGGGAACTTGCTCTCTTGCCTGTTCTAATTTGTGGTACAAAAGAGAATATTTAGAAATACAGTGATTTTTTTAAAATTTAATTTTAAAGGGAATAAAACAGAACAATAAAACAAAATGAAACAGTGATAAGACAGTAGAATACAGTGATTTTTTTAACTTAAAACAAAATGCAGTTTTTATGTAGATATTTTGATAATATATTGTGGTTGTTATTGATTCCCAAACACCTATTATTGTAGCAGTGGTTATTGAAGATGACACATTAAACATTTCAGTATTCAGAACTGTCTGTTTGGCTCTATTCTGGGGTTTTGGAGGGGGGAGTCTAACTAATTGATACCAAGTGTCTCTATAGTCAAAAGAGTTATGTTACAGTTGTGAGACAAGACAAATAAATAATTTGAGAATAACTCAAAATAATCATTAAGCATAACAATTTGGCCTAGAGTGAGCAAAATATGACATGACTTTAGTGAAGTGGGGAGTCATGTAAGTGGGAGTGTTTGGGGAAAAATTCATGAAAGTAGTGGGGACACAAGCTAATGTTGTATATCGATAGAATTTGAAACATCAGACAAGGATGGTGAAAGCAGCTCAGGATAGTGGGACACCCAGGCCAGAGACACAGACAAGTGAAGACATAGGAGAGTAAAGGTGACAGCAGGGACACCTGCCTAAATTGAGAAGTCAGTTAATGACAATACATAATAAAGGCATAGGCTCAGTGTATTTAAAAATGTTAGCATTCCATGTTGTTTTTACCATGGTTATTTTTCTTGGTCATAGCTTTACATGAGCAGAATTAAGAGGCTAAATCTATAATTTTCTTCTCTTTAATACCTTGTCTTAGATAGAGTGCTTTTGTGAACTAAGGCTTTTTATTTTTATTTTTTTATGCATTTGGTGTGTGGGATTTTTCTTTTGTATTTTAGACCAAGTTCTCTGTACATAGAGTGTTAATGGGTGACATTTAAGAGAGCTGGGTTTACAGCAAAAATTATTCACTCCATGTGTTACTGTTGGTCTTTGTTGGTTCTGTAACTCTCAACTCCACTTTCCAACATGTTAGGCTCATAATATTTAATAATATGGAATTACTAAATTGCTTTACTTTTCTATCTAACAGGAGCAAAGCTAAAAAAGTATGTTTTTTCATAAGGCTAGCATTGTGCAATGAATCAACTGAAATAGAGATCATTTTGAGCAAAAAATAAAAAGGGAGTAAAATGATACTTTTTATTCTTATTTCTTAGGGAAAAGCAAAAAATTTCTTTGGATAGTGCAATTATAAAATATGTTTTCTTATTTTGCTGTTTTGAAAGTTTCACAGAGAACTCGTTATTTTCTACCTCAAAGGTTACAGTATAAGTAGTTTAGAGCAATAGAAAGATGGAAGAATCGATAAAACAGCAATAAATAAAGCACAAAAGAAAAATTGCAATCATATTTTGCATTTGTATAATATCATTTCCTGGGGGATTGACATCAGATCAAGGCAATTATATATGACAGCTATATGAGGGGTAAAAGAAAGGAAAAATAAAACTGTCACTGCAATATATGTGGCTTTTAATTTTTCAAATAAGGAGATGTGAAAAGCTGTTAATGATTTATCACTAAACCAAAAGTTAACATCAAGATGACATTGTTGATGACAACTTATCTGTAAGATAATCATCAAACTTATGAGTGGGTTGTCATACTTAAGATCTATCTTCCTTAGGAATAAGACCCACATTTCTGATCTACAAGTTGCCAAATTAAATCCAATGACTTTGGAAAGGAAGGGTTATAGTCAAAACCACAGGCTGTCCAAACACAGTCCCTCCCAAAGGTAATAGAGGGGGCCAAACAGACACCATAGAAAAAGCCACCTGGTTTGAGAGGGTGGCAGACAGTTGTGCCAAGAACACGCTGTGCAGAAACCATTTAAAAGCACTATTCTGAAGACAAACCCACCTCTCAACTTTGCAAGTGCAGTCTCTCTCTCTCTCTCTACTTTTTATTATCACCAAAATTTAATAGAGTCTTTCCAAGGAAGGACAATGGATCATTCAATGCTGGCGTGTGTACATGTACATTGCTGAGCCCTTGTTTTCTTTTATTTTGTTCCAGAGCAGTAAAAATTTGGTCATGAATTAGCACTAGTCTATAGATTTAGGTTTGGGAAAACACTGATTGATAAAACATTCAAGAATGCTGAAATTGTATAGAATGAATGTTTTACAGTATGTCTATGATTTTCTCAAAGGTTGAGGAAGACCTTAACGGGTAACTTAAATAGTAGAAAGAGTAAGGGAGGGAGAACAATAGTTATATACAAGAAAGTCCATTTAATTTCTAATTGATGCAGTCATCTGACTTAATGAGATAATATTCCATAGACTTTTGTATGTGTGTGCATGTGTGTGTACGTGTGTGTGTTTGTGTGTCCTTTAACTTCTCTCCCATTTTGATCATGTTAATAAAGGAAAGGGATGTGAAATTATTTAAGATGCATCCTGTACGTGTACCAAATACCCAAAGTGAATATAATCATTATGTATTGCAATCACTGACTAAAAGAAGATACCAATAATAATGAAAATGGGGAAAGAGGATCTAGAGATAGAGGGCAGGAGAGAGATAGGTGGAGAAGGGAAGGGGAATAAAAACAAGCTAGGTATGTTAAGTACACGTACCTACTCCTTAAGATGAATGTAAACTTCAAACACTGCAAATGTGCACTAATAAAATGAAAGTAACTAACATAAATCAGTATCTTCCTGTCTTGATATTCTCTCAGCACCTGCCCTCTATTATAGCACCTAATGTATGAGATTCTAATTGTTTTCCTGTCTGCTGTGATTTGTTCTATTAAGTCGAGAATCCCTTCAGGAAAGGGCTATGTCTAATTTGTCTTTGTATTCTCAATGTAGAACATAAAGCCTGTCATAGGCTCACGAAATATAGGGCTCTCTAAATATTTATTGGAATAAATAAATGACTAATGTTTTAAATATTTTTATTTTTATTGCCTTTAAAAAAATCAAGAGTTTAATATTTGGAATGCACAGTGCTAGGCACTAGAGATAAAGAAAATAATTAAAGAATCTCTGACAGACTTAAAGTCCCGTGGATAAAAAAGATAAGAAAATATACTACTACTACTACTACTGCTACTGCTACTACTACTATTATTACTACTACTAATAATAGTAGTGGATGGTAACTTTGGAAGGACAGTGGAAGACTCTCTCCCAGATCAAAGCCAAGAGGATTAAGGAAGCTTTTCTGGAGCGAGTACAGAAGATATACTTCTTGGGATTCTTAGCAGTTACACAGGTGAATGTACCTATGAATAGGAGCTGATGCTGCAGTGGTTGAGGGAAAGGTTTGCCTGCATGCTGTGAAGAGAGTGACGAGTTTAACAATGAAAGAAATATTGAACAAGGGCCTCAAAGTAACAGAGACAATAAGACATTGTTTTTTGTCTTAGTTTTAGTTTTTTGAAAACTACAAAGAGAATTGAGATGACTCAAGACAAGATGAAGTGGGGAGTAGAGGAGATCAGGGCAGTAAAACAATCAGCTTTGCACTTTAGAAGGCTGCATGTGGGCTGCAGTGTGGGGCATGAGTGGAAAGTGCATGGGGATTGCGGTGGAAATAGGTTGGTAAATACCTAAGAGGAACAATGATTCTACCTGGATCTGGATTGGAGGTAATGTAGAAAGAATAAGATAAGTTGACTGGAGAATCAAAGAATAAGAGAATCAAAGAATAAGATAAGCTGAGAAATCAGTTCAAGGTGAATCAGTAGGAGGAACCTAGGAAAACATTCTGGTACTGTGACTATAGAACTTGTCACGTATAAATCATTAACCTTCATAATGGCTTTGTGAGACACATACTCTCATTATCCCATTTTATGGATAAGGAAACTAAGGCACAAAGAAGCCAAACAGACAGTTAGGAGTAGCACTGGGATCTGAACTCAAGCACATGTTCTTAAATGCCCTTTCATAGTACTACTGGTTATTCAAAAAACAGATTTAAGACAAGACAACTTGAGAGTCAAAGATTGAGTTGATTTTTCATAAGCCTTAAGACATTCGAAAGTGGATGTTCAGTGCAACAGGTACTTAGATGTATGAATTAACCATATGTCTAGTTGCAGATACATAGATAGAAGGCATAGGAACACATCTGGGAAGCAAATTCGTGTACATGTGTGCATTCCACCAAGAAAGGTGTGCAGAGAGAAAACAGGAGGCATCTATGTGTGAAGGGGACAAAGAAAGGATAGAGAGGATGGGGAAGGGGAGATGGAAGGAGTCTCTGTATAAACAATGCTGTTAATGAACAGTGAATGCAAATTTTATATCAATATACATTTTCATTTTTCTTGATTATATTCCTAGAAGTAAAATTGTTAAGTCTTGGTGAGGGATTCTTCAACTTAGTTTCTATTGACAAAACATAAACATGCTTATTATAGATAAATCAACTCACAATTTTATAAAGTAAAAAGAAATTCCTCTTCCAATCCAATTATACTTCCTTCAGGTAAATACTGTTATCCTAAGGTAACATCCCTATTTCCTTCCAGCACTGGCCTAGGAGATACACCTTCCCGCACTATGGAAGATGTGATATGTAGGGCCCTGAGGATACACTGTGAGCTGTAGGATTCTTTGTAACACATTTTTCTTTCCCTTTCTTTTTTATTCATAGCTGGTAGAAGGAACATTAGAGAAGGGAATGGCAATTACCTTCACCCTGCCAAGCACTGACATTTACTTAGCATGCTAAGCAAACTTTTAGAGTGACTGGTGCTGAAAATAAAGTCCTTTTGCTCATCTTAATCTGTTCCTTTTCCATCTTCTAAGTTTGTCGAATTGATTTTTGTTTTATTACCCTTTATAGGGTCAATCAGAGTTTCTGAGAAGTTTGTTTGCTTTGCACCTTGATTATACCTTTGAAAGTCTAGCAGTGCACGTTACAATGGCCCAATCTTTCTACTACATATCAGAGACATCCATATATGATGTGGTATTACCAGAGCATAAGGTATTGTTTAATGTTTAACACAATGAGATGGATTTAGCAAAAAGTATACACAACCTGTTACAATGCACAATAGGTGGGTTGGTGAAAATCACTTTCTATGACTGGGCATGGTGGTGTTTGTCTATAATCCCAGCACTCAGAAGGAGGAGGATTGCCACATATTTGAGATCAGCATGGGCTACTTAGTGAGTTCAAGGCCAGCCTGAACTACATGTCCAGAACTTATCTCAAAAAATTGGTTTCTATGGCCCAGTTATGAAATCAGAATTCCCAGGAAAAACTGTATGTATTACCCTTGTTTAAGAGAATAAGGGTGAACTATGACCCAGCTTGAAGTATTTCTCTTTATCTACTAATTTTTCCATGCACTATCTCAAGCTTAGAGAATAGCTTCCACTGAGTTTAAATACACTCTTTGAACTTTTGGGTGGTGAACACCTACCCTTGGCCATTCCACTGACTGCTATGATGTGCTTAT